>VWZX01000996.1:500649-606632 GCA_013399015.1 Galbula dea | reverse complement strand
CCCCCCCCCCCCTCAGCCCCCCAGGATATGAACTCTTTCTCTGTTGAAATCAAGGCTTGCAAAGAGCTCCAGCTTAACGAGGAGTGAAGTCGAGATGTCTATGCTCAGCCTAAAGGTAAGTAAAACCCACAGGAATGCCTCAAATGACTTCAATCCCATTTGAGCCAGGCCTTGCTGCCCCCAGCTTAAGGTTAAACCTCAGGCTGGCAGCACCACATGCCTGCAGACACCCCTTGGACGTGGAGACCAACCCCAGCGCTCTCCTGACGTGCATCTCCTCTGCTCTCTGAGGCACCGCGCGCGTCTACTGACATCGAAGTGGTTTACCTGGGGGATCAGAGCTTCCACACCTTGCCTCTCCTGCAGGACCAGGGCAGCTGGGGCCTTGGAGGAGCTGGAGTTCAGGATGTTTTGGCAGCCTTTTTGATGGCCCTTGGGGTCCAGTGGTGCAGAGGTGTCGGTGCCGGATGCGGTCTCGCTCTAGCCCAATGGCGCTGGCAGGAACGAGCCCACGCGAGGTTCTCTGAAGCTTCCCCTCTGTCAACTGCCTCATTTAAATATATTGGGGTGTTTCTCTGCTGTTCTGCAGCCATTTCTGATCCAGGGCTGAAGATGTTCCTTCTATGGAGAGATTCCCAAGCAGCTGGAGGTGATCCTGGGCAAGCTGCTGTGGGTGACCCTGCTGGAGCAAGGAGGTTGGACTGGATGATCCCCAGAGGTCCCTTCCAACCCCCACCCTACTAGGATTCTGGATTCTCCTCGGGGGGTTCCTCCTCGTGCTCCATCTTCCAGCAGTTTTGTGCTAAAATGCAGCTGAACTTCCCTGGAGCAAAGCAGTCTCTGAAGGCAGAGAGCTCTGCCCAGCAGCAGCAGAGCTGGCTCAGCCCAAAGCAATTCAGCTGCCACCTAAAATGTGCTCTGGTGCTTCCAAGGAAAAGTCTTCTACAGTGATAAAACATTTTAAATCCTAAGGGACATGACCCCAGAGCCTGGCATGGTTTGGTATCTGCTGGGGGTGAGTGGGCCTGTGCCTGCCATCTTCTGGAAACATTTTCTGGTCAGCAGTAACTTCAAGCATCTCTTAACTACACTGGGGTGCAAACTGCAGAGCAGCAGACCCATTCTGGTTGGTTCCCAGCAGATTTGGAGAGCACTGGGACACTGCTTTGTAGGATCTGAGTTTGGAGCTCTCAATTTGAAGCAGAAGTTTGGTGCTGGAGATGCCCTGCAGCAGCCCAACCTCTCTTGTGCCTCTTCCCTGAGAGGAGATGGGCAGGAAGCAAGGGACCTCCCTTCTCAGAGGGTTCCTGGTTCATGGTGATGGTGCCTGATGGCATTTAAACATCTCCCTCACCTCAGGCTCCCATAGTGATCCTCTCCCAGGGAGAGACATCTCAGCATCTCAGGGACTTTCTAAAAGCAAAGAGAAACTGCTCTTGAGAATCTCTGCATACCCCCTGGGCTAGGCACTGCTGGGGTTCTCCTGAGGAGAAGTTGAAGTCCTCTGCCAGATCCCTGCCGAAATTTCTCCCCCATGGGACCATGGGGACCACCACATTGTCCATCAGCTCCATCCCTGTGGGGCTGACTCCTGCTTTACCCACAGCTCCTGTGCTGCTGGTAAATATTTAACTGAACTCGCTTGGGTTTCTTTGTGTTAAGTACTTGGCTGTTGGCTATTGGAGGCTTTCATCCTCCCTCAGTGATGTCCAAGGAGATGTAGAACAAGTGGAAGAACTGTTTGATAAATAGAGGGGGTTAAAAAAACCCCAAACTTCTCAGGAAGTGCTATTTGGGTGTGATTTGAATCAGTCAGAGCCAATGGTGGCTGTGGCTACTCTGGAAATACAACACCATATCTTTGTAGCCTGAGGATAAGGTTGCTTCAAAGGAGTTGAGCACCCACCACTGGTGCATGTTTCCCTCACAAGGTGCATGACCCATTTCCAACGTGGCTGAGGGTGAGGGACTAAGAGATCCTTCATGACAGCTCCTGCCTGGAAGCAGTGCAGGACTCTGCACAGAGCATATATAAGTTATAAGCCCTGAGATGTTCCAGGAGCTGCCAGTCATGTTTCATTACACTGTGACTCAATACAAGCATTTCTTCTGCTGTTAATTTATTAACCAGATGGATTCAGAGGCCTCTCAGTCATCAATAATTCTGCATGTTTGGCTCCCTAGCTCTGGAATCTCTTGGGAGATGTGGGTGCCCCAGGAGCTGGGACATGGAGAGCACTGGGATGGGATGGGATGGGATGGGCAGTGCCAGGGCTGAGCCCAGCTGAGGTGAGGGCACTGTGCATCCAGAATGGTGCAGCTCTCCCACCTCAGGCTACCACAGATATTGAGCTGGAGATAAAGGATGCATGGAGCAAAGCCTTTTCCCCTATTTTTCTACACAAATATGTCTGAAAGACAAAGCCTCATTTTGTGCCACTTGAGCTAAAGCTTTTGGCTTACCTTTAAGAGTTGGAGTTTTCAATTTGCTACTAAAATAATGACATAAAAGCAGGCATAGACTTGCTTAACTTCAAAACCTTCTTAACTGAAAGCTTTGGCCTCTTTATTTCTTTCACCTTCATCTTTTAAGGCTGAATCAATCCCCTGTCAGGGGTTTGCAGATGATGATGATCCCATTGGGGATCTTTTCCACGAGATAAACTATTTCATTGAAAGAATTAGGACTTGTCTGTCCCCCAGCTCCCACTCAGGTTTATCTCAGAAGCCCAATGGCCCTTCAGGCTGGATTTCCTTACAGGATTATCTGCTGATAAACCATGGCTGGAACAATCCATTTGCTGCTTTCAGCTGATCTGGCACTTGCTGCAATTGCTTTTGTTTTAGGGAGGTTTGGTTTCCAATCCCTTTCATGAAGATATGCTTAAACTTCATCTTAAAAGGGAACTAAACAGATAAGAACTTTGTAGAAAAGCTCCCCAGTAAAAAACACTGCAGCTGCCAAGCTGGGCATGGGGAAATGCAGGGAATTGACACTGGGCTGGGGAAAAAATGGGTGCATCTGCCTCAGCATCACCTCTGCTGTGCCCCACTGAGCTCACACTGAAACAACCTTTCAGAAGGTGTTTTAAGCTTCAGCTCCCTGTGGAGCCAAGGGCAGGAGGAGTATAGCAGCATCTCCCAGGGATGGAGCCCCAGGAGACAGATTCATCTCCTGCTCCAGCCATTAGGTCCCCATTAGCTGGGGCTGCCTGTGGCCATGTGGTACCAGTGTGGGACCTGTGTCTCACCAAGGAGGACTTTGATTTCCTGCAGAGTGGACTTTAATTAGGTCAAACAGACTAACTGGGATTAAATGGCAAATTGATTAGCACTGTGCTAAGGGTAGAAACCCTATTAATGACAGGAATGGTGCTCACTGGGTAAAACATCTCCCTTTGTGGCATCTCATCACCAGCTATCAGAGTGCCATAAACATGGAAAACAACTCCAGGGACAATCCCTGTGTCAACATGAGCCTTCAACTGCCTGTGTGAGGGCTGATGGCAGCAAGACAATCCTTCCCCCACTCTCCTCCCCTCTGCATCTGAAGGCTTTATTTGTTAATGAGAGCTTTTTATTTGCATTTGCAGAGGCTTAACGAGCTGGCCATCCTGTGTTAACCACAAGTCAGCCACTGGGGAAGAGCCCATTAGTGGCTGTAAAGCAACATGTATCTGTCACCCAAGCAAAGACCATGCTTTGATGGCTCTGACTGCTCCTTGAAAGGGAAAGCTGCAGATTCCTGAGCAGTTCATCACTGCTAATTAGGTTTTGCATTTTAAAGTTTGCCCAGTGCTAGGAACACATCCCTTTCCTTCAGCTGTTGGGCTATGGGGCACCCCATGGTCACAGGCAGATCCCCAGGGGTGGCTGTGAGGTAAAGGAAAGGGGAAATGTTCCCCAGAGCATTTTGGGGTGTTCCACCAACCCAGCTGGGCTGTGAGATTTCATAGAATAATAAAATCATTAAAGTTGGAAAAGGCTTCTGAGATCACTAAGTCCAACCATTAACCTAACACTGCCAGGTCACCATTAAACCACATCCCTCAGCACCACATCTGCACAGCTTTTGAACCCCTCCAGGGATGGTGACTCCACCACTGCCCTGGGCAGCCTGGGCCAATGCTTAAGTACTCTGGCAGGGAAGAAATTGTTCCTAATACCCAACCTGAACCTCCCCTGGCACAACTTGAGGCTGTTTCCTCTTGTCCTATCACTTGGTACCTAGGAGAAGAGATCAACCCCCTTCTGGCTCCAACCTCCTTTCAGGGAGCTGCAGAGAGTGAGAAGGTCTCCCCTGAGCCTCCTCTTCTCCAGGCTAACCAAGCCCAGTTCCCTCAGCTGCTCCTCACAACACTTGTGCTCTAGACCCTTCCCCAGCTTCATTGCCCTTCTCTGGACACACTCCAGCATCTCCATGTCCTTCCTGCAATGAGGAGCCCAAAACTGAACCCAATATTTGTGGTGTGGCCTCCCCAGTGCCCAGTCCAGGAGGCCAATCCCTGCCCTAATCCTGCTGCCACACTAGTGCTGATCCAAGCCAGGATGCTCTTGGCCTTCTTGGCCACCTGGGTGCTCTGCTGCCTCATCTTCAGCCACTGTCAACCAGCACCCTCCTGATCCTTTTCCACCAGACAGCTTTCCAGTGGCTAAGGTGCTGGCACGGGGATGGAGACACTTGGCTGAAGACCCCATGGTGCTCGCACTGCGGCACCTTCACTACCCCTAGAAGCAGCCTCCCCAGCCCCTGCCCAGCTTCTGACAGGTCCCTGGGCACCACCCTGCCCTGCCACCACCAGCCCCTCGCCCACAAAACCAAACTTGACCCTGATGCCCACGCTCTGCCTCGCCTGGGCCGTGGCCAGTGATTCATTTCCACTGCCCCAGCCCTGTGTTGACACTGCCCTGGGCGTTATCGCGGGCGCTGCAGCGCCGGGGCCAGGCTGTACCTGCCGGTATAAGAACAAGGCTGCGGCAGCGCCTGCAGCCACAGAGCCCAGCGAGAGTGCTCGCCGACATGAAGTGCTTCCTCCTCCTCCTCTTCCTCCTCCTCCTCCTCGCCGTGCTCTGCCACTCCCCAGCCAGCGGCTTGAAAAGGTAAGGGGGGGTCCCCGGGGTGCACCCCATCTCCCCGAGCTCTTGGAGGGCTCTGCGGAGCGTGGCAGTGATGAATGGGCAGAGCTGAGCTCTGCCGGCATGGACGCTCTGTGGCTGCAGCGGAGCCTGGGGAACATGTGGTCCTTTGCACGGTCCATCAGTGCCGTGGACATCTCCAATCCCTCTGAGCAGACCCTCTCAGGCCGTGGTGAGGTCTGCAGGGTGAGCTTCCAACTGCAGCTGAGGTCTCTGCAAGCAAACAGAGCAGAAAACACTGGCCTGAATTCCCCTTGGCACTGGTTCCCTCTCCCAGCCTGAAGGTCCTTTTCCAGCAACCCCACGGAGCTCCTGCCCATCCCGTCACTGTGAGCAGCCATGCCCTAGGGTGTGCATGCTCTCCTGCCAGCCTTGCCCTTGACCTGCTGCCTCCTGGAGCAGAACAAACCTCCCCATTGCACTGTGCCTTGCACTGGGGGATGCTGGAAAGCAGGCTCTAGACCTGCACCTTGGTGGTACTGGGGCTCTCAGGGTGGCCATGGGAACTGCAGGGCACTGCCAGCATCCATGGCTCTGAGTGGGTGACCAGGACCTTCGGTCCCTCAGGGTGACCCTAAGGCGCCACCGCTCCCTGCGGAAGATCCTGCGGGACCGAGGGCAGCTCTCCCACTTCTGGAAAGCCCACAAGCTCGACATGGTCCAGTACAGTGAGGACTGCAGTGCCTTCATGGATGCCAACGAGCCCCTCATCAACTACCTGGATGTAAGTGTGATGGCACTGAAGGTTTGGGGTTACTGAGTCCCAGGAGGGACACCCTGAAGCCACTTCAGTTTGGATGAGCAGTCCTCAAAGCCCAAACTCTTCCCATTAAGCCCAGGCCTGCTAACAAAGCATGCTAGCAGCCAGTGCCCCAGCGTGCCAGGGCTTGCTGCCTGCCTGGTCCTTTGTTTCCAGGAATGTGATGAGGAGAGGGGACAAGGCAGCACCCTCGCAGAAGGCACTGCCAGCCTTCTCCCTGCTTGCTGCACTCCCCAGGCACACAGCAGGGAGACAGATTTCCTCCCAAACTAATGTGTATCACACACATCAGGGAAGACCCCACCATGAAGGACCCAGAGCCAGAGCTGGAGGCTGTTCCCCAGGTTCATCCCGTTCCCTACAGCCTGAGAGTTCTGTTCCCAAAGCCTCTGCCACTGTCTGCATCCCAGTGATGAGGATCCCTTCAGGTCCAAGACTTCCTGCTGAATCCAGCAGGAAGAGGATGGTACTCACCCCCACCATCCTGCCTTTTGTTCTCAGCTTGCCCTGGTGTTCCTGAAATATTTGTCTCCTCCATTTCCCCTGGTATGATGTGGCTGTGACAGATCAAACACTGCCCTGGTGCCAGCCATCCCCTGCACCAAACCCATGTCCCATGCAGACATCTCTTTGCCAGCATTTCTTGGGGTGCCAGTGGCTAACAGCTCTGCTCTTTGCTAGATGGAGTATTTTGGGCAGATCTCCATTGGGACCCCTCCCCAGAACTTCACTGTGGTATTTGACACAGGCTCCTCCAACCTCTGGGTGCCATCTGTCTACTGTGTCAGCAAAGCCTGTGGTGAGTAAGGGGTTCCTGAGTCAGCCACCCCACCACAACCAGCAGTGGGGGGACTCCAAGTGGCACCCTCAAGGTGGCCTCAGCAAGGCCATGGGGTCACCAGTTCACAAAGCTCTTGGTGAGCCCTCCAAGGCACACCCAGATAGCAGCAATCCAGGGGGAGCCCCAGCAGGTTTGTTTGCTCAGGCCCTGGCAGCAATCACACCACCAGCACCATCAACCCTGTGGGAGATATGGGACGTGCTCTTTGGGCCATTCTTATGGGAGAGCCTTTAAACAAACAAGCAAAGATGATAGCACATAATAGAGCTTGTCAGCAAGGGGCTGGGTGGCAGAACAAGGCAGGCTCAGAGAGCATGGCACAGCTCTGGGCTGGTTGCCCAGAGGGGACTCAGCTGGTGACAAGCACTGGGCTCCTTAGGGCTGTCAGCGATGAGCCAGCCCTGGTGAGTCCAGTCCTGCTTCCATGGGACATGGAACATCTCCTCCAGTGCTTCCAACAGAGCCCAAGGTGGGCTGAGGGAAAATGCTTGGGTGCAGAAGTGCCCACCAGGCTGCTTCTGTCTGTAGAACAGGAACATAGAATCATAGAACAGTTTAGGTTGGGAGGGACCTTTCAGGGTCACCTGGTCCAACCCTCTCTGGAATGAGCAGGGACATCTGCAACCAGATAGGTCTGCTCAGAGACCCAGACAACCTAACCTGGGATGGTTCCAGGGGTGGGACATCTCCCACCTCTCTGGGCAACCTGGGACAGGCTCTCAACACCCTCACTGTAAACATTTTATTCCTTATACCTAGCCTAAATCTCTCCTCTTTCAGTTTCAAACCATCACCCCTTGTCCTGTCACTACAGGCCCCACAAATAGTCTCTCCACATCCTTCTTCCTGTAAGTACTGAAAGGCTGCAGGAAGCTCTCCCTGGAGCCTTCTCCTCTCCAGGCTGAACAACCCCAACCCTCTCAGCCTGTCCTCATAGCAGAGAGCTTCCAGCCCTCAGATCATTGCTGTGGCCTCCTCTGGACCCACTCCAGCAGGTCCATGTCTCTCCTGTGCTGGGAACAGCAGTGCTCATCTTCAACTCCCACAAGAACATCACATGAGCTAATCTCCCTCTCCTTATCCAACCTCACACCTTGCAGGCAGATTGAACCAGCCTCAGTTTTCTGCCTTCCTGGCCTGTTGTCCTGTGGGCAGCACATCTGTGATGCAGCCACACTGCCCCATCCCTGTGCTGTGAGGCTGGTCACTGCCACCAGCCATGACAGGCTCTCCTGGCATCCATGGCCACATAAAGAGGACTTCTGCTGACAGCTCTGTCTCCTTCCCCAGCTCAGCACAACAGGTTCCAGCCCTCCCAATCCAGCACATACCAGGCAATAGGCACTCCCTTCTCCATCCAGTATGGGACCGGCAGCCTGACAGGGGTCATCGGATCTGACCAAGTAGTCGTGAGTCATCTTTGGTTTCTCCTGCTCTGGACAACCTTTGGGACTTGCCTACAGGCTCAGGGTCACAGCTGAGCCTCCTCTTCTTCCTCCCTGCAGGTTGAAGGTCTCACTGTGAGCAACCAGCAGTTTGCAGAGAGCATCACGGAGCCGGGCAAAGCCTTCCTGGATGCTGGCTTTGATGGGATCCTGGGGCTGGCTTACCCCTCCCTGGCTGTGGATGGGGTCACCCCTGTCTTTGACAACATGATGGCACAAAATCTGGTGGAGCTGCCCATCTTCTCTGTCTACATGAGCACGTATGGACTCAGCTTTGCTCCCAGGTTTTAGGGGGGGCTGCTAAAATAAGGATGTTTCACTGAGAGAGTGAAGAGGGTTTTGGTACCATGCTGAGCATCACAGAGCTCAGGGCTGATAGGAGTGAAGCAGATGACCCTCTCTAAACATTTGTGAGAAGTGAGAAGGTATAAATCCACCTGTTTAAGAGAGGAAATCCCTCAGGTCTCCTTCTCCCTCCAGGAACCCTGACTCCTCCATGGGAGGAGAGCTGCTCTTTGGTGGCTTTGACCCCTCACGCTTCACAGGCACCCTGAACTGGGTGCCAGTCACCCAGCAAGGCTACTGGCAGATCCAGCTGGACAAGTGAGTGGTGCTGGGCAGGGAGAGAAGGGTTGGGTGAGGGCAAGGGAGCAGGATAAGTCCTTCTTGGTCCTTTTCTCTTTCCTCCTCCAGCATCCAGGTGGGTGGGACAGTGGCTTTCTGCGCAGACGGCTGCCAGGCCATCGTGGACACTGGGACATCGCTCCTCACGGGACCCACCAAGGCTATAAAACAAATGCAAAGCTATATTGGTGCCACACCTGTGGATGGAGAGGTGAGAGTGAGGGTGGGGAGAGGAGAGGGGCCAACCCCTGAGACCCCCACCCCACCAGGAGAGCCCTGGCACCGCTGAGCTATCCGGATGTTCCACAGTACGCCGTGGAGTGCAGCAACCTCAACGTGATGCCTGATGTCACCTTCACCATCAACGGGCTCCCCTACACCCTCACTGCCCAGGCCTACATCCTCATGGTATGGCTGTGGCTCCCCTGGTGCCACCATTCCCAATTCCCAATGGCTCTGGAGATAAAGGTGGCCCAGAGCTAGCCCAGGAGCTGAGCCACGAGTCCCAGTGGGTGACAACTCCTCTGCTTCTGACCCACAGTCACCTTTCTTGTGTGTTCCCATGCACACAAGGCTCTTAGGTTCAGCCTCAGCTTTGAACTTCTGCTTCTCCAGGAATCCAGTGATGGCATGAACTTCTGCACCAGTGGCTTCCAGGGGATGGATGTTCCCCCTCCTGCTGGACCCCTCTGGATTTTGGGAGATGTTTTTATCCGCCAGTTTTACGCTGTCTTTGACCGTGGAAATAACAGGGTAGGGCTGGCCCCTGCTGTCCCTTAGGGCTGTGACATCCCATGGGATGGGAGGAGAATGGAGACACTAAACTGTTGCCCTCGAGCAGGGCAGGGGATTTCACTGCTGCATCAGTGTCCCTGGAGGTGATGAAGACACCAGGGGCTGCAGCTGAAGAACCCAGCAGAGGTTCAGTCCACGCCAGGAAGCAGTTTCATAATGAATATAAAAATGCCTCCTGCAGCTCTGTGATCTCCTTCACAGATACTCTTATTTAAACAGGGCTCAAAAAAGCTTTAAGAAACCAAAAGCCAACATGTTTGTGTTGATGAGCACAGCAGTGACCTTGCAGACCTTGGCTGGGTTGCACTGGAGTGTTAAATAGAATCTCAGAATTGTTTTGGTTGGAAGAGACCTTTAAGATCATCGAGATCAACTGTTCACCTAACACTGCCAGGTCACCACTAAACCACATCCCTCAGCACCACATCTGCACATCTTTTGAACCCCTCCAGGGGTGGTGACTCTACCACTGTCCTGGGCAGCCTGGGCCAATGCCTCTAACCACTCTGTCAGGGAAGAAATTGCTCCTAATATCCAACCTGAGCCTCCCCTGGCACAACTTGAGGCTGTTTCCTCTCATCCTGTTGCTTGTTCCTTGGGAGAAGAGACCAACCCCACCTGGCTCCCACCTCCTTTCAAGAGCTGAGAGAGTGAGAAGGTCTCCCCTGAGCCTTCTCTTCTCCAGACTAGCCAACCCCAGTTCCCTCAGCTGCTCCTCACAACATTTGTGCTCTAGACCCTTCCCCAGCTTCCCCAGCTTCCCCCTTCTCCAGATCCTTCTTCCCTGGACCTTGCTCTGCTCCTTGGCAAGCTAAAAGCCTCCATGCACCCACAGGACTGCCAGGACTGCAGGGCTGGGGCTACCACAATTTCCCTCCTCTGGAGGGAGCCTGGGTGGTGTAGGAGATGCTGGATGGGAAAGGTTGGCCTCTGTGCTCCTTAGGTGGGATTTCCCACTGGCAAAAGAGGACATTTAGCCCAGGTAGAGCAGAAAGTCCCCAGAGGTGACTGTGGGAATCCTGAAGCTCTCTTCTGGTGCCGAGGTGATGCCTGGAGGCAGGGGCAGGGTAAGGGCTAGGGCAGCAGTGAGTTCATGAGGAAGATGTGTCACTTCAGCAAGCTGAGGTGATATTGGTAAATCAGAAGGTAAGGAGGAGACTGGAGAGGCCCTGGGGCTCTTTCTGTGCCACAGAACTGCTGCAACAACTGGTGATACTGGTGATTTCCAGGGAATTTTGCTTTGATGCCCCAGGCACTTGCAAAGCCAATGTGGTTGGTGGGTGCATGAAGCAGGAGAAGGCAAACTGGTTGCCCAGAGGCTGTGGCTGGGCTGGCTTGGAGGGTGGGAGGTCCAGGGAGCTGTGAGGGGCTGAGAAAGGCTCTGGGGCTGAGGGGTGCTGGGGGCGGGGTGCTGAAGAGGGCTGTGTGGGGCTGAGAGGTACTTTGGGGGCTCGGGAGTGCTGGGGCGGGGGGCTGCTAGCCACAGGGCTCCCCTCGAGTTGCTGTGGTGCATGTGACCTGCTGACAGCACAGGGGATGCAGGACACATGAGCAATGGGGGCTGGTGGCTGATGCAGCCCAAGAAACACATGGAAGGCAGTGAGAAAGGGAAGCACAGAGAAGGTTATTTTTATCCCTGTCTGTGCTCAGCATTCCTGGGTGACAGTGAAGCAGAGCCCTGCAGCTGGCTGACGTCAAGGATGAGGTGGTGGCCATGGTGGCCAGAGTGTCCCACGGCCATGGCCAGGCTTCCTGTCCTCTGCATCTTTCCCAGAGCAGAGCAGACTCCAGAGCTTGGCTCTGAGAGCACTAAATGATTCAGATCTGGTGGTAACCTGTGTGGCTCAGCCCTGTCACCTGCAGTGAGAGAAAAGATCTGCCTTACCCAGAGGCATTGATTGTGTCACTGACCAGCATATGGCTCCTGCAACTGGTTCCTGCATTGACTTCACTTCAGGCTCAGATAAGGTCCTGGGCAGCTGGACAAAGGTCTCCTCTCCCTCTTCCACCTTAACTCTTAGCACACCAAGGCTGGGCACTAGCCCATCACCACAGCTGTAGGCAGCAGGGCAACATCCAGCTTCCCCAGCACCATGAGGGACCACCCAGTGGCCAAGAGGTGGCCTGGCCTTGCCTTGACCAGGACTTCTTCAGTGCCATGTGCTCTTGGGATTCCAGAGCATCCCAGGCTTTCTTGGCAGGCTTTGGGTTGTCCTCTCCAGCCCTCTTCCCTGTGCATGGTGGATGCTTGGGGGATGTTACTCCAGCAAATACTGAGTCCCCAGGGAGCAGAGGTGGCCAAAGGGTCACGAGGAATGGGTTAGTCACTTGAACACCTTTTGCTTTCTCACTGCCCTGTCAGCCTTGCCCCAGGGAACAGCCTGTCCTCTCCTTGTCCACATGAGCCTTTCCCCTGGACGTGGCAGCCCCCAGCCTGTGTTTCACTGTCTCCTAGCTGCCAGATCTTCCTCATAGTCACAGGGCACAGAAACCATGCTCTTTTTTCCTCAGAACTGCTGGTGTGGTGAAGCAATCACGACAGGATTGCAGCTGTGGTTGCAGGAGCTGCTGAGCAACATCTCGGTCACCCTTGGCACCACTGCTCCCACTGCCTTTCTCCAGGGTGAAGATCACTCCAGGAGCAGTTTGGAGATTAAGAGCTTTGGGAGAATCCCTTTCCTTGTCCAATCAAACAAAAGCTGGAGCCAGGGCTGAGCCTGGGCTAGGTGGCCTCCTGGGTACAGCCCAAAAGCAGAAGTGGCTGTGGGCATCAGCTGCAGCAATGCAACCACAAATCTCATCCACCAGAGTGAGGAGGCATCGATCATCTGACTGGGTGAGCAACCTCCATCCCACCAGGCCTGGAGGGAAGCACAGCAAGGAATGAGGGCAGAATTAGCTAAGGAGGGCAGCTGGGCAACAAAGCCTTGCTGCAAGGGCAAAGGTGAAGCAGCACCATGAAAATAGGCTGAAAACAGGGATTAGGAGAGAGCTGCTCCAGGGAAACCTCAGCCTTTTACCCACCACTGGTGAGAGCTGGCTTAGGTGCTTCTCTCATCCCATCCCAGCTCCTCCCCACCTTGCCCTGTAGGGGGGGAAAAACAGATTTTTCTGGCCAGACAGGTCCCAGAATTACACCTGGGAGGAAGGAGGAGGAGGAGAGTTTGTCCTGCTGAGTGCTGGGATCTCTTAGATCCCATAAGGGATGTCTACAGCAAAAAAACCCCCAACCTACAAAAAATGAGGACAACCAGTGGAAAAGCAACAGCTGGTGGCTGTTGTTCAGGGTGAGGGAACCAAGAGGGTTCAGTTGCTCCGTGGTGGCAGCAGAGATCCCCAAAACCCCACCTGAAGGTTGAACACCTCATCCTCCTAGAGTTGCCACCAGTTCTGGTTATTTGGAGTCTCATCCTGACGTGGTCTTATCCTTTTGGGGTGCTCGTGGGATGCTGCAATTGACCACGGGTGCTGGTTGGGAGCCCCTAAAGACTGGGGGTGGCAGGGATGTGGCAGAAGGGCTGCAAGAATTCTAGCTTCCCACCCTGCCTCATCTCTGTTGGACCAAGTCACACAGAGCCCACAGCCCCCCTGCCCCCCAAAGGGGCCCAATTCCTCCACGGCCCCATCTCTGCTGGACTGAGCCCCCAGCCCCACCTCATCTGCCACTGTCCTCCCTGCTGTCCCCAGCTCCCAAAGCCGCTTATGCCTTCCCACATTATCCCTGCTGCCTGGGCAAAGTCCAGGCTGGTGCCTGCAGGGATGCTGCCGATAGCCCTGCTGGGTCCTCAGCCCTAAACAATCTCCCAGCGGGAACACAGATAAGGGCTGCAGGGCGATGAGTTAAAGCTGCTAGGGAATCCTGAGCAAGCGGAGAGGCCAAAAGTCAATCCCAAGCCCCTAGGGATGGGGGGAACCTTGTTGTCTCTCCCCTATCAGACCCTGAGCTAGGGAGTGCCCAGCAGAGCCGAGGGAAAGGCTGTGACATCCTAGCGCCCGCCCGCGGTTCCTCTGCCAGCGCCAGCAGGATCTCAGCCCCTTTCTGCTGATGTCACGACGCGGGGGCCCCGCAGCAGCCTTCCCCAGGAATCACTGCCGAGGCCGGCAGCCCTTTTCCTGGATCCTCCTCTCTCGTCTCTGCCCTCCCCACGACGTCGGCTGGGGCAGAGCCCAGAGCCTTGGCCGCCCGGCNAAACTGCCTGGCTTCTGAGAAAACCATTTGGCGTTGGGAAAAGGACTGGAAAGTTTGCGTGTGCTGAGACACGAGGCTCTGCCTGTGCCAAGGATGATGTTCAGGGCTGGGCTGGGGTGGCAGAGGGGTGCAGGAGAGCCTGGACCCCACAGTCAAGAGCTACCCTGGCAGGGGCGATGTCCCAAGGGGGAATGGCACAGGGCTGGCCAACGCATCGGGGAAAATGCAGGGATGAGGCTGTCGGGAAGTGTTTCCATCTCCTCCGTGGCCGGTGCCGTGCCTGACGCTGCCCCACGGATGGAGCTGCTGAGACCAGCTGAGGATGCTCGTCCCCAGCTGGGGAGGGAGTTTGCTGGAGGTGCTCAGGGCACAGAGCACACGGAGACATCAGGAGATGTTGGGGATGTGGCATACAAGGAGTCTTTTGGGGTGCTCCTGAGCTGGGTGGCAACTCTGGGCTGTGCTTGGGGCACCTAGGAAAGTCCAGCCAGCCATGGTCTTCTTTAGTAAATGTGATTTTCCTCCAGTGTGGGCCAGGCTTCAGGGGAGGGACTGCACTTGAGAGGGAGAGGGAGAGGCAGGGAAGTTGCTCACTGTGGCTTTTAATGGTGATGATCTGGTATAACTTGTCTGAACGTGCACTGGCACCTGGAGACCTGGTGCTGGGAGGTGATGTAGTGTGGGCTGGGCTTGGCATGGGGATTTCTGCCCCCACCACTGCTGAGGTGTCAGTGCAGGAGGGATCACATGTGAAATGGTGCTGGAACACATGGACAGGGTGCTGGCACACATGGACAGGGTGCTGGAACACATAGGCATGGTGCTGGCACAGCACAGACGTGGTGCTGGCATGGTGTGGTCATGGCAGTGTCCAGGGCATTGGGACAGCTGGGGTGGGAGCAGGGAGAGGCTGTGGGGAACATCTGCTCCCACACCTCCACCAGCACCACAGGGCTCCCCAGGAGCTGGTCCCATCCCCTCAGCCAGGTGACCCCCTCTTGTCCCTCAGGGCCTGTCCATGGATGCCAGCAAGAAGGTGGATCTGAAGATAATTATCATAGGAGCTCTGGGGTAAGGAGAGCTGCTGGCGAGGGGAAGGAAGCCCCACGTGCATGCTGGCCTGGGAGCCTGTGGGTGCACAGCTCCCATCCTTGCTGTGCCCAAGCCCTGAGCCCAGCTTTGCAATGCAAATCTTCAGCCATGTCCTTTCCCTTTGTCAGCGTGGGCAAGACCTCTCTCCTGCACCAGTATGTGCACAAGACCTTCTATGAAGATTACCGCACCACGCTGGGTGCCAGCATCCTCACCAAGGTCCTGGCAGTGGACAACACCCCCTTGAAACTGCAGGTGAGAGGGCTTGGGACTGCCTGGGGTGACCACCCTGGTCCCATGGTCACCTATGTCCCACCGTGTCCTGTTGTCCCTAAATGCCTCCTGGTGTCATGAGGTGTGGAGCTGGATTTGCAGGTCCTGATTTCCAGCGTCCATGAAATCCCACATGAATTTTGGGAGCTCAGCACCTCCTGGAGCTGATCTCCTGAGCTTAGCAGAGCACAGGGCTACAGACATCTGTGCTGCTCATGTCATGTGTCTGTACTTGTGCCCTTCTCTGCCCTAGATCTGGGACACAGGGGGGCAGGAGAGATTCCGATCCATGGTGTCAACCTTTTACAAAGGCTCAGATGGCTGCATGCTGGCCTTCGACGTGACAGACAGAGAGTCCTTTGAGTCCCTGGACAACTGGAGAGATGACTTTCTGGAGAAGGTCATTCCAAGGGAGCAAGATTTCCCCATGGTCGTCCTGGGGAACAAAATAGACCTCTGTGATAGGCAGGTAAGGTTGGAAGAGAGACGATGGGGTGAACTGGGACACCTTTGTGCCCTGACAGCTTGTGAGTGCTGATTCTTCTGCAGAGCCATCCTTCCTCTGATGCTCACATGAAAAGCAGGGCTCCTGGGGGAGGAGCTGCTGGGTACTTGGTGCTGCCACCTCCCCCCTGCCTCTTGGTGGGCATAAGCATCATCTCCCTGCTGCTTTCCACTGCAGAGGCTGTCCCCACTTAAAGCAGCAGGAATTAAGCATCTCAGATGTGTGCTGTGGCTTCATCCTTCCTTTCCCACAGGTGCCCAAGGAGATGGCCTCAGCCTGGTGCAAGGAGAAGGACATCCCTTATTTTGAAGTCAGTGCCAAGAACAACATTAACGTTGCAGAGGCGTTTGAGACCCTGGCAAAGCAGGCGTTAACAGTGGTGAGCATCGAGCCTGGGGCCATAGCAGGGCTTGGGGGGGAGCTGGGCTCAGCTGCTCCTCAGGGCTGGGCTGGCAGGCCCTTTGATGCCAAACAGCTTCAATGTGATGGTTGGATTCAATGATCTCAGAGGTCTTTTCCAACCATAGTGATTCAATGATTCTAGGAAAGCCCCAGGGAAGAGAAACACATCAATGTTTCATTTCAGAGAAGCATAGAATCATAAAGTGGTTGGAGTGGGAAGGGACCTTTAGAGGTCATCTAGTCCAGCTCTCTCTGGAATGAGCAGGAACATCTGCAACTAGAGCAGGCTGCTCAGAGACCCAAAAAACCTGACCTGGGATGGTTCCAGGGGTGGCACATCTCCCACCTCTCTGGGCAACCTGGGCCAGGCTCTCAACACCCTCAGTGTAAAAAAAATATTCATTATATCAAGCCTAAATCTCCCCCTTTTAGTTTCAAACCATTTCCTCTTGTCCTGTCACAACAGGTCCTGTTAAAGTCTGTCCCCATCTTTCTTCTAGACTCCTTTAAGTCCTGCAAGGCTGCAGGAAGGTCTCCCTGGAGCCTTCTCTTCTCCAGGCTGAAGAACCCCAACTCTCTCAGCCTTTCCTCACAGCAGAGAGCTTCCAGCCTCTTAGAACAGAATTTCTTAAAACAGATCTTAAGCCAGTTCTAAGCGAGTGAAATTTGCCACCTCTCCTTGCCCCCGGGGATGGACCAGGGCACACAGCATCCCGCAGCATTCCAGCACTGGCCTCTAGCGGCCACCCCACGGGGACCTTCACGTTCCCACACCAAGCCAGCTCCTCAGCTTTTCCCTGGGCTTTGTCTTATATCAGAACTCAAAACTGAACCTGTGCTCCCCCATCCTCGGTGCTTTCAGGCTGGCTCAGAGCTGACATCACCCCCCCTTTCTCTTTGCTTTTTTCCAGTACAAAGGGATCTTTGAGAGCTATTTAACCGACTCCATCAAGCTCACTCCCCACGACAAGCCCAAGAAGAAGAGCTGCTGCTGACCTCCAGCTGTCCTGTGCAAGCACAGCCCAGACCCTGTGCTGCCCAAGACTGCAGCCCTGCCCAGGGGGTGGTCGGTTCCCCCCCCCACCCCACCCCAGCCTGGTCACAGAGACTGGACAAGCCAGAGCATAGGATGGCCACCACTGGCCACACCAGGGCCAGCTGGCTCTACAGCCCAGGGCTTGCTGCTTTTCACTTCTCTGGAGCTGCTCTCCCAAAGCAGCAGCTTCCCAAATCACCACCAATCGTGGTGGCCTCCTCCCCCTCCATCCTCTGCCATCTGGCACTCGAGCAGGCGCTGCCCCTGCCGTGACAGTGCCAAGGAGCTGGGCAGTGCTCCTGATGCCTTGCCAGATGCCACCACCTCAGATGGCCCTTCCTGGCACTTGGGCTGGTGACCCCACGGCACTAACAGTGCACAGGGGCTGTCCTGGGGGAGAAATATGGGACTGGTGGCCGTGGCACAAGTCTGAGAGCAGCTTGGTGCCCTGCTGGGGTCAGCTGCTCTGGGTGTAACCATTCCGTGCCTCAGTTTCCCTATGCACACCCCCTGCCAAACACTTCCCACTCCCTGCCTCACTGGTGAGGATCTTCAGCAAAACATTTTGTCAGGGATTCTCCTTTGTAGAAAAGGAAATTAAATATTTCCTCTTTTTATAGATACAGATGTGTGTTGGAGATGCTCCTGTGGTCCAGCAGCAGGAGGGAGAGGTGTGGGCACTGCTCCCTGACCTGTGCTCCAGACTTTCCTGCAGTGAAGCCAGCAGCTCTGAGCCTGTGCCAGCTTCCCAGAACAGGGGCATGCATTTGGAGGCTGGTTTTGGGGGGGTTGTTTCTTTTTATCCATGGCAAATTTTGTGTCAAAGATGGGTGAAGGCACCTGGGGCATCCTGCAGAATGGCTATGCAGTGGTGGCCTGACCAGGGTGGCTGTCAGCAGAGGGAGCCTGCTGGGACCTGAGCCGAGCACCCACTTCCCTTCTTGCATCCATTGCTCTCTGGCTTGGGCACCTTGGAGAAGTTGGGTTGAGGCATAGGTTGGGGCTGGCTGCTGAGGTGGCCATGGCCACCCTGTGTCACCTTCCCTGCAGCCTTAGGACTCACATCCCTGGGGCTGCAGCACCCCACCCACTGCAGAGCCATAGGGCTGCAAGGACCTGGGGAGACCTGCAGACAGGCACCCTGCCCTAGAGATCTCCATGGGACCTCCTGTCCTCTCACCACCCTCCTCCAGACCCACCCACACCCACCCCAGTGTTCCTGCAGAGCTCAGGAGCAGTGGGGGCTCTGCCCTGGCATTGCTGAGAACCTTTCCACCAGCAGCAGCCCCATCGTGGCTGTTCCTCACCCAGGGCCACGGAGCTGTGCCACCAGCTGGGGACAGTGGCACAGCAGTGGCAGGAGGCTGGCAGGTGAGTGCAGGCAGAGTGAAACCTGAGCCAGGACTTGGCATGCGACCTGTGGGGGGACACAGCACCCCAGTGAGGCTGCCAGTCTCCAGAGAGGAACAGAGATGTTCCCACCCTCCTCCTTGCACAACACTCAACCTGTTTATTTGGGCATCAAGCCGGGAAAAGGATTTGTCCCTTAATATTGGGAGGAGAGGGGTGTTAACTACTTCATCCCCAGGCTCCACACACCCTGTATCCCCAAGGAATCTGGGCAGTGGCATACCCCCAGTGCTGCTGGTGCAGCCCCAGCCCCTGGACAGGCTCTGCAGCCTGCCTAGAGCCCTCCCCAACCCCTGCCCAGCATCATGCAGTCTCCATCCCAGCACAGCCCTGGGCTCAGCATCAGCGAGGGCACTCAGCCAGGTCTGTTGGGACTCTGGGTGTTGTGCATCAGCCCTGCCACTAGTGATACTGTTTCTAATCACATCCTTTCTCCAGCAGCTCCCAGAGCTGGAGGCAGATGCAACCTTGATTTGTTTTATTCCAGCAAGCAACAATTTGGACACCCAGATCTGAGCAGCTCAAACAAACACATTCAGCAGAGTGGGAGCTCCCTTAGGTGGGGCTGAGCAGTCACTGGCATGTGCCCAGGGATGTTGTGGGTGCTGAAGCCCATGGGTGGCAGGAGCTGGAGCCAGGCAGGAGCTGCAGGCTTGACTCAGGGTCCACCTGCAGACTAGGCTGCCCTGGTGTGGTGTGCCCAGGAATGTGTCCCAGCACCCAGTCAAGCTGGGGTCAGAATTCAGACTGCAGGCACAGCTCACTTCAGAGCTCTTGGACTGATGGGGATGTCCTGAGTTGGAAAGGACCCACAAAGATCATTGAGTCCAGCTCAGTTGGACATGCCAGGCCCAAGCACTTTGTGTGGCTATGCAGCTTCATTCCAGACACAGAATCAAGACTGTGTAAGAGGTTGCAGCCATGGGAGCTGGCAGGATCCGCAATGGCATCACCACAGGAGGTGATAGGAGAGGAGGAAATGGCTTCAAGTTGTGCCAAGGGAGGTTCAGATTAGATATTAGGAAAAATTTCTTCACTGAGAGGGTTATCAGGCATTGGCACAGGCTGCCCAGGGCAGTGGTGGAGCCACCATCCCTGGAAGTGTTCAAAAACCATGGAGATGTGGTACTGAGGGACCTGATTTATTGGTGACTTAGCAGTGATAGGTTAGCTGTTGGATTCAATGATCTTGGAGTCTTTTCCAACCTTCCTGATTCTATGTGGTACCTGGGAACATGGTTTAGTGGTGACTTGGCAGTGCCAGGTTAACTGTTGGACTGGATGATCTCAGAGATCTTTGCCAACCAGACTGAGTCTGTGATTCCACCACAGAGACCCAGGTGCTGCACCTTGCAGTTGGGCAGCACCATGCTGGAGCCAACTGCAGCCATCCAGCTCTTCTTCTCCCTCCATCCCTCCTGGGCAGGAGCATTGGCATGGTCCTGCCAGCCCAGCAGCCCTGGGACAGTCAGGATTGCCCTGGGGGGGAATCTTCCTTCCAGGAAGAGCAGGAGAGTTGAAGGTGGTGGCTCGGGGCCAGGCAGGATGCTGGCAGGAGTGGCCAGAGGTGTTAAACTGGTAACATTATCCTTGATAAAGGACAGGGGGAGGTTTGTAAGGTGTGGGATTAACAAGGTCAGCTCAAGATTTTCTCAGGGTGAAAATCAAAGGGAAAAAATATTTGCCTTGTGTGACTCAGAGAGTTCCTGTGCAGCCAGAGGTACCAGCTCACCTGGACCGTGACAGTCGGGAAACCAAACCAGCCTGAGCTCTTCTCCTCCTGCTCTCCCACCCCACGCTGCCATGTCTGATGCCAGAGACACTTCCCAGCCAGGACACTGGGCTCTGAGCTTCCCTCAGCTCAGCCAGCACAGCCAGGCTGCAGGTTCAGAGAACCACAGAATGGGAAGGGACCTGTAGGGGTCACCTAGTCCAACACCCTGCAGTCATCAGGGACATCTGCAACTAGAGCAGGCTGCTCAGAGACCCAAACAACCTGACCTGGGATGGTTCCAGGGGTGGGACATCTCCCACCTCTCTGGGCAACCTGGGCCAGGCTCTCACCACCCTCAGTGTAAAAAAAATATTCATTATATCAAGCCTAAATCTCCCCCTTTTAGTTTCAAACCATTTCATCTTGTCCTGTCATAACAGGCTCTGCTAAAAAGTCTCTCTCCATCTTTCTTCTGGACTCCTTTAAGTCCTGCAAGGCTGCAGGAAGGTCTCCCTGGAGCCTTCTCTTCTCCAGGCTGAAGAACCCCAACTGTCTCAGCCTTTCCTCACAGCAGAGAGGTTCCAGCCCTCAGATTATTGCTGTGGTTTTCATTCACTGATGGAAGCTACACAGAAGAACCAGTAAAACCCCAGCCTGAGGAAGCTAATCTCCATCCAACCCTGGCAGGTACAGAAGAGCTAAACTCAGTGTTTGTAGAGCTAGCAGCTGACACTCACCCTACATCCTTGACTCCCAGCTGCAGTTTGCTTCAGTGCTTCCCAGGTTTAATGACTCCTAACAGCTCTTCCAGCCTCTCCCACCCCATGTGCTCTAAACACGCAGTGTGTGCTCCACTTTATCTCCTAGAGCCAAACTGGTTGAGTTCTGACTGGTTCCAGTTTGGTCAGAGCCTGTGGATTTGCATCACAAACTGCTTCTCTGCAGGGCTGACAGATAGCAGCTCCTCTGCAGCTCCCTGCCTGCAGACAGACAGACAGACAGACAGCAGCTCCTCTGCAGCTCCCTGCCTGCAGACAGACAGATGGACAGACATGGACTGCAGCTCCTCTGCGGCTCCCTGCCTACAGACAGACAGACAGACAGACATGGACTGCAGCTCCTCTGCAGCTCCCTGCCCTGCAGGCATGCCCCAGCAGCCCGGGGACAGGCAGCAGTGTCTGTCTGTCTGTCTGTCTGCCCCAGCCAGTGGCACCTGGTGCTAGGTGGAATTCAATTTCTCCTCCTCCACTTGTGATAGCTCAAATAAAATAAAGAATAAAAAGAATCTGCAAAGCAGCTTTTTAAAACTCAACTTTTCCTGCTCCCTAGGAGAAGCCTCCTGAGCCTGGAGCTGGGACTGAGTCATAGAATCACAGAAGGGTTAGACTTGGAAGGGACCTTTAGAGGTCACCTAGTCCAAGCTGAGCAGCAGTGACCCACTGTGGGTGACACTGCTGGGATCTGGGTGACTCTTCCCCACCTCCCACAGCTGCCAGGGACATGCACTTGGACTGGAGAAGAGGAGGCTCAGGGGAGACCTTCTCACTCTCTACAGCTGCCTGAAAGGAGGCTGGAGCCAGGTGGGGATTGGGCTCTTCTCCCAGGGAGCAAGAGCCAGGATGAGAGGAAACAGCCTCAGGCTGCTCCAGGAGATGATTAGATTGGATATTAGAGTATTTGGAAAAAATTCTTCCCTGAAAGGGCAGAGTCACCATTCCTGGAAGTGTTCAAAAGCCATGGAGCTGTGGTGCTGAGGGCCATGCTTTAGTGGTGACCTGGCAGTGCTGGGTTAATGATTGGACTTGATGATCTTAGAGGTCTCTTCCAACCTCAATGATTCTAATGTTATGATTCTATGATTAATCCCTGCTTGAAGCTCAGCCAGGCAGGAGCAGACACCATCCTCTCACTTTCTGCTTTATTGTCCACCTGTTCAAGACAAATATTGATGCTTCTCCTCCAAACCCATCAGATGGAGCTCTCATGAGCATGTGCCAGCTGCAGTGAGTGTCCCTGGGCAGGGTCCTGCAGGGCCATGGGGCTCTGCCTGGCCAGCAGTGAGGCTGGAGGACACAGCAGGGCTGTGAGCCAGCACGTAGAGAGGATTAGGGGCTGGGGCCAGTCCCCCAGTCAGCTAAGGTACATGCTGAAGTCAGCAGCGAGCCTGAGCCTCAGGCATCCCTCTCACCACGTGTGGGACAGCAGCAAAGTGCACTCTGCTCCAGCTGGGATGGGTGGCTTTGTCCCAGCCACTGTGCTGCAGGACTGCAGCATGGTCCCAGAGGGCACTCCCCAGGGCAGTGTTCTGCTCAGAGAGAAATCCATAGAGGACTGGTTTCACTGGGGTGGGACAGCCCAAGGCCAGGCAGGGGCAGTGGGCAGCTTGATGATGCTGAGGCAGGATGGAACATGCAGATGTGGCCCTTGGCACAAGGGTGGGTGCTCTCTGCACCTGGAAGGCAGCTTCAGCCTTTCACTGATGCCTACCTGCTGCCTGATGAGGGGCTCACAGCCCCCACATTCCCTCGATTTTGGCTTGAGGTGGGCCAGACTCTGTCCTGCATCAACAAAGAGCTCCTCAGAGCATGGATCAGACCTGAACCATGGTGACTTGCAGCCTTTTGGATGATCCCATTTGTGCTGATCAAAGGAAAAGTGCAGATATGCTTCCTCTTGCTGCCCTGGTTGAGTATAACCAGCCTGCATGAAATCACCAGCATCCCCTGGGGACAGCCAAACCAGACTCAGGAGCCAGGGCACAAGTGGGCAAGGGCTGCAGCCTCTCTCCAGGGCAGAGAACCATGCTCCCACCAGATTTCACCCAGGCATTGCATCCCTCTGGTCCAAAATGATTGATTTAGCTTCACATGCCTGTTGCCTGCATACTCTTTCAAAGCAACCTGGGAGCCCAAGCTGGCTCCTGGCCTGGTCCCACCAGCACTTGGCCATCAGTTGCAGCATGGCAACACCCTGCCCAGCGTCCCTGAAGGAGGCAGAACAGTGCTGCAGGCTCTTTCATCTAACAGCTGGATCAGGATGTCTCTAACCAGGGGCCACAGGACCTCCATGGCAGCCATCCTCACCTTAAACACCTGAGTCCTTCTGAAGATGTTGACCTCAGAGCCCTGAACAATGAGACCTGTTATTTCAGAGCTTATCTCCCATCACTCAGGCTTCAGCATTTTGGCCTTAATGAGTTGCCCAAGGCCACATAGCAGGCAGTGAGGTGGGACCACGCTGGCTTCTCATCCACCTTCCCCTGCTCCTCCAGCTTCCCTGGCTTTGCCTCACCTTGCAGGAACATAAAGGAGGGAGAAGCAGTGCTGCTGAGCTTCTCCCAAACTCCTTCAAACACATTCCCACATGTTTTTTTGGGAGGGGGAAAGATGCCACTTTTGTTTGTGTTTGGTTTGGTTTTGGGGGTGGAGTTTTTTTGGTGGTTTTGGGGTTTTTTTTAACTGGAAAACCTCCCTTCACAGGAATTTAGTTGTTGAAGAGAAAGAGCCAGATTTTGGTTGACTCTCCGAATTCAGAGTGGACAGAAAGCCTTGAGGGGGAAAGCAATGAGTGGTGAGGGGAGGCAGAGCCTGGAGCCAGCCCCAAACCCAAATTCCAGGCCAGTAGGATACTCAGCACAGCAGCCTGGGGCCAGTCCTGTCCCCCCACCCTGCATTTCTGACTGAAGGTTTAGGCTGGGGCTGCTCCCCACCCAGCCCCTGGGAGCCTCTTGTCTTGCTGCTGAGTGTTCTTCATGCTTCTGGGCCTTGGGCAGACCTTGCTGAGCACTTGCATGTTCCCCTGCAGAAGGGAACTATCTGGCACCTATTTTCCAAACAAGATAACAGCCCTTGCTCAAGGTCAACAGAGGCAGAACTGGGAAGAGGTGTCAGCAGAGCTCAGCCTCAGCACTCTGCTGAGGACAAACAGCCCGGGCTCTGCCATGCACAGCCCCCATCTACTCCAGGATGCTCCCCAGGGGCTGCCCTTCTGCTAGGCAGGGTCATGCCGGGGGTGATGCTTGCTCTGGGACCTTGCTGAGCTCCGGAGGGAGATCAGAGCTGGTGAGGTTGACTCTAAGGAACAGAACGTGCTCTGCTCCCCGAGCCAGGATGTCTTACACTGCAAAGCCCTCAACCTGGGGCTGCTGTTATGGCCCAGGGGTGTCCCATGAGGAGCTTTGCCTCTGAAGCCAAGGGCCAGCACCCGTGTGGTGAGGTTTACTGCACTAATACGTGCAGGGGACACGATCTCATCAGAACACTGCCCCTTCCCTTGCATTTGGAGGCGTTCCTGCAGGGCTCAGGCAGGTTGTAAAGACCACAGGTAGGTGAAACACAGCAATTCCCTCTGGTAGATAACCAGAGAGCTGCAGTGCCTCACCCCAGCTCTAAGTTCCACACCATGAAACAAACTCCATGAAACATCCACAAGGTGCTGAGCCACAGGGGCAGCTTTGAACCTCCTGACGCCTTTCTGCATTCCACCCTTTCTTTTGGGGCTGTAAATAATTCTGCTGTCTCCCTCTAGGACATTGTGTTCCTCATTCCTCCCAGGATAAAGCCACTGACCCCTGTGCCAGCTGCTGAGACCTACTGCATGTCCCTGCAGGGAAGGGGGAAGCCTGGGAAGGGTTAGAAGTTGGCAGTGTCCTCTCGAGCCAGCCCCAGTGTCTCCATCCCCTGGCACCATGGAGCCAGTGGCTTGGCCATGTCTGCCAGCAAGAGCATGGCATCCAGCCCAAGCCCAGGAGCTATGTTCCTGGGTGAAAAGGAAATGATGATAGCCAGCCCTGGGAATGTCCTTGTTCCAACCAGGCTCCCTGAGGTGACCCACAGCACCCATGGGTGACCCTGCTCTCTATGCTGTGGGTACCCAGCAGGTATCAACCTCTGCTCCCAGCCAGAGCATCCTACTGCACTGGGCATGTCCATGTCCTCCTCCAGGCACAGCCACATCATTCCTGTAGGAACTGGGCAGCCCTAATCTCTGCTTCCTCATCTGGCTGAGGTACACTACTGATTCCAAAAGCACCTGAAAGGTTAGACAGACAGACAGACAGGCAGGGAAGCAGGACACTCCACCTAACTTCAGCTGCTCCCTGTGCAGGTGTCACAGCCTAAGAGACACCTCAGCCACATGGAGCAACAGCCCCTCAGATCCACCTGGAAGCACCAGTTTCTCTCCACAAAGGTGGCCCCACTCCACCTGCAACATCTCCATCCCAGATCCTGGCTCCTACCCATGCCCGTGGCCTCACAAACTCCATTTCCTTGGTAAAACTCTCCAAAAGCCAGAAGCAGCTCCAGCCTCAGGTCAGGGAGGGAGGGAGGAAGGAAGGGAAGGCTGGAGGCTGCCTGCAGGTTTCACCAGCAGGGAAGCTCCCAGGAACCAACCCACTTCCCCCCCAGGGAACATGCTACTTTTCCCCACTGACTCTAACCTCAGGGCTGTAAGGAAGTTTTCTCATCCTTTTCATCTGTACATTACCACTGAATTATTACTCTCATTAAGTGCAATCTATCTGCTAATATTAATCACCCACAAACAAATCCACACATGCCAGCACTCGATATGCTGTTATCTGAGCAGAAGGTAAACAGCTCAGCAGTCCCTGCACCCAGGGCTCTGAGGTTGACCTGAAAGAGTCCCTGGGCTGTCTCTTCATCTCCCAGTGCCTCTTAGCTTTCCAGGAAGCTCTAGTGCTGCCCAGACAGGATCATCCTGGTTGATCCATTAATGGACACATCCCAGCAGAGTGGCTTGGGCCACACTGGGGAGTTTGGCCAAACAGGCAGAATCAAAGTTGTACTTATAGCTCCTGAAGCTGGAGTTTGACCAGAACTGCACCTCCCCTTGCAAGAAATGTCAAAGGACCATCAGTGGCTGCACAGGGCTGGGTTCTCCATAGGGCAAGACATTGTTGTTCCCTGATCACACCTACTGGGACTTTGGAATAGCAGCTCTTGCTGCAGGGAGCTGCCAGCCCTCCCCGTGCAGCAGGAAGCGATGCTGAGTCTGTCTGTCTGGGAGGGACACCTGGCTATGAAGGAGACAGAGAAAGGTCTCCTGTAAGTCAGCCCCTGTGTGCAAACTACTGGACTGAGATCCTCCTCAGGTTTTGCCAGTGTTGGATGGACAAGGAATCCAATCAGCTGGACTTCTGCCTTGCCAGTGTCCCAGCCCAAGCCCCAAGGGGCTCAGCACTGGGTGTCTTTGGCTGATCCCAGTGTAACTGCATTGTACTGTCTGTCCTCCAGGGATCAGAGACATTCCCTTGGATCTGGTATCCCCACTGCTGACCTTGCTGCATCCTCCCCATTGTGCCTGTCCAGGGCCTGATGCAAAGAGCAGGCAGATCAGAGGGCAGGGAGCACCAGGAGCCTGGAGCTTCTCCTGTTTCACTCCTGCAGTGAGCCAGCTTTGGGACTTGACTTTTCACACCAGCTGGACTGAAATGAAGCTGACATCACTCCCAGAGCTCAGAGTTGGGCTGGTCTCCCGAGGTGAGACCTGTTCCCTCCAGGGGCACAAACTGCCTGCACAGCCTTTCTGCTTGGCAGCTTCTCCTTTTCAAAGGCAAATGGCTGTGATTAGAGTGGAAGCTTCAAGGCAGGGCTCTGTGCTGCTATTCCAAGCTCAGATACTGATCTCAAACAAGCCATTTACCATCCATACCCATGGTCACTTCCCCAGCTCCACAGCTCTGGGATGTCCTTTCAGGGAAGTGACACCAATCTTTTCTTGAAGCTCTGCTGGGAAAAACGCCAGCTCGATGATGGCAAAAAAGAGTCTCTTTTAGCCTTAATTGATTGTCCAGGCAGTTTAGCAGTGCCAGCACCACTCCTGCAGCAGAGATGCTGTTTCTTGCTGCAGGACCTCTGTGGCTAGAAGCTTTGGGTGCTGGTGCTTTGGGTTCCCTGGATTTACCTCTGGCAGTGACCACTGCCTGCACTGGTCCTGCTATGTCACGCGTTTCCGTTTCAAAGGGCTCCACGCATATCAGGCTGTCCTCTAAGAGAAACACTTGATATGGGTTATTAATGATATTTACAGGATAACTGCTTGGCAATGATTACCTCTGTCTGTCAGATGGCAATGAATCAGTCCCTTTCCTCTGGCACCCTCAGGCAGGGTGTTCCTTTGGCATGCTCCAGACCCAGTGATTGATTCCCGTAAGATGGAGTTTCTTGGCAGCAAACACTGATACCTTCTGCGTGCACTAGGGACCAGAGGTTTCTACTCTGACAGCTCCTGGGAGCAAGCAAAGGCCACATCATTGCCTTCTCCCTTCCTCCCACCCCAGCCATGCCCCTCTCTTTCTCTCTCCTCTCTCAGTGCTCTGCCCCCTCTCTCCCCTCTCCCTTTTCCTATCATTTTGCACACCTACAGGCTAACAGAAGCTGCTCAGAGGTGCCCGTGCTTTAGGAGGGCAGCAGAGCCATCTCCTATAAACAGCTCATGCTGAGCTGTCCTTGGGGATGAAGGGAACATGGAAGATCCAATTCCTTCTCCAGGAAATATCAACCCCCAGCTTCCTCCTAGTGGCCTGTTCCTTTGGTGATGGCCCCTGCTGATGTCCCTTTCTCTCTCATCATCTCTGACATCCTGACCAGCACCTGGCTCCTGAGCTCTCAAACTCCTCTGGGAGAAGAGGAGACCATGAGCCTGGATACAGCTTGGCATGGTGGTGCCAGCACAGGCTGGGGTCACGATGGAAGGAGGGGATGATCCTTTTGCCCTGGTCTTAGTTGGCTGCTCCCCAACAACACACATGTCACACCAGTGCCTTTTTCAGCTTAAACCACTGCATTTCCTGAGGCATTAGCTAATTCCTGGGCCAGGAGGTTGACTGGTACCTTTGGGGGTAATCCCCAAACCTGCAGCTCCCAGATGGCCCATCCCAACTCCTCCTGCTCCTCTTCACTGCTAGGGACATCTGAAGAACTTGTCAAACTGCCCTGCAGAGGAGCACACGGCCCAGGTGTGGCTCCTGCCTGGGGACCCAACCAAGCCAATGACAGATAGCCCAATCCCATCCCCACCGGCACATCCCTTCATCCCTGAGAGCTTCCACCTCTTCCCCACAGAGGAGAACAGAGCCTGGACAGACAGTTAGGACTTCCCTTCTCTTTCCCAACTCCTCTCATCCCTTTGAACCTGGAAATAAGAAAGAAACTGCTTTCCCCTGCCAATCCCAGCTTCAAAGCCCAAGCGGCAGGGTCCAGGGCTGGCACAAAGCACCATTGTCCCCTCCAGAGCTGAAAGGCCGGGGGGACACTGCCCACTGCGCCGGGAAGCATCTTCTCCTGCCCCGGGTCCGAAGGCGGCGCGGGAGGGGGCCCGGGGCGATGGTGAATATGAGCTATTGTCACCGAGAGCACGGAGGGACCTGCGATGGTGATCAAACAGACCTGAGCAGGAAGGGGTGGGGTGGGGGGGACGACGACACATCCAAAAAAAGCCCTTGTCCCTCTTCAGATCTCTCCTTATCTCCCCGGGCTATCTCCTGGGCTTAGCTTGGGTGTACTTGCTCGCAATTACCTCCTCCAAGCCAATCAGGCGCCGAGCACAGCCCTCGGTCCCCTTGACTGAGGTGATTTATAAATGACTCACTGGCTTATTTGAGCACAGACCTCTGCACACCTCCTCGGGAGCACCTCTCTGCCTGGGCTTTCTTGCCACATCTGCGGCTCCCCTCTCAGAATCAGCCCTTTCTCGCAGGTAACCCAGCTCCAACAATCGTGCTCTTTGTCTGGGTGGGCGTGGGGGATTTACACTCTGGTTGCACAGCCACTGGGTGTGAGTTTCAGTATTTGGAGAACTGGGACTTCTTTTTTTTTTTCTTCTTCTTCTTCTCCCCCTCTTCTCTTCTTCTCCCTCCTTTTGCAAAGGGGATTTACAGCAGCAGATTTACTCAGGAATTAGCAACACCAGCAATCCAAGAGCTTGATTTATGAAGAGAGGCTGGAAGAGCCAAATAAGTGAATTAATTATTACTAGAATAAATCCTGCCATCTTATCCTGCCTGGCTCCTGCTGAGATCTGGGAGAGGGATTTGCCTGGTATAGCAGAGGCAACCCTGAGGAGTGACCTGGATCCTTGTTACCATCAGAACTTTCTGTGCATGGGATATGTAAAGTGGTCCCTGCCCCAAGGGTGTTGCAGCCCAAATTAGACTTTACAGATACAGATATGGGGAGCCCAGTGCCTGCACTGGTTGTGCTCTGGAGTCTGACCTAGGCAAGGGGTCTTTGCTGCACAGGAGATCCTGGTGCATGGATGCATAGCTGTGGGCACACAATCAGGAGGGAATTTTAAAGCTAGGAATGAGAAGTGTTCCCAGACTGAGACCTGTCAGAGTGGGTACAGGGTCTCCAGCTCCTCCCAATGCCATTTCATGGGATGTTTAGGTCCAGTTTGCACGTTTCTTCGTATCTTGGCAAGAGAAGATATCCCCATAAGCCTGCTCTGTTGTGGGAAGCAGTTTATGCAGCTGGGATGCTTTCTGCTCTGCCCTGATAAAATTTGTCCACACCTTACTTGTAAGCAGGCTGAAAACTAAAGCTGGGGACCTGTCCTTCCTCCCCTTGAAGATAAGTCCTTAGAGTGACATTTCTTGCTGGCCACACAAGTATTTCTGCCCCAGATCAGAGATTTCCAGTAAAGAAATGCTGTCCCATCCTCTACCTCTGGGGGAGGATGCACTGGTTGACCCCAGAGGTGTTTTTCCCTTTCCAAGAGTGAATCCACAGGAGTGAGGAGCATGTCTGGGAGCAAGCTCTCAGCAGGCATCCCTGGATAAATGTTCACAGGCAGTGCAGGAATGCTGCAGTCTGCAAACTTTTGAATTCCTTGCGATTTGCATTGCTCACCTGCTCTCCAAAGGCAGAGGGCAAGGTCTGTGTCAGAGGCATGTGGAGAGCAGAGCCTCCTGGCAGTGAGGGATGCCAAAGGTTTGCTTCTCCTTCTTTTAAGTGCAGTTTCCAAGCTTCCTTCCTCCCTATCCCAGTGCCTCTGTATGCTGAGGGAGCAGCAAGGGGATGAGGAGGGTGTAGGATGGATCCTCGGATGCTACTAAGGGCAGGTGCTGCTCTCTGCCTGCTAAGGAGCTGCCAGCCTGATCCCAGCGCTGCTGTGCCACACCCAGCAAAGTGTCACCTCCCAGGGTCTGCAGGGCAGGGAATCTGGTGGCTTTTGGAGGGCTGTGATGGGGCTGTATCTACACCCCAGGCCACGCTCCTGCTGCCTCACCCCAGCCCAGCCCTCCCTCAGCAAGGCAGGGATGCAGCCACTGAAGCAACGGACAGTTGGGGTGGGGTTGAGCACAAGGGGGTTAATCAAACAAATCACAGAGAAAGCAGATCAAATCTGGGCTTATTTCCCTCAGTGTCCATGCAGAGCAGATCCTCCATGCCCACAGCATCTGCTGCATTGACAACAGCTTTAAAATAGCAGAAACCGAGCTGCTGAATCTAAGATTTTTGCTTAATAAACACCCTCTGAGCCAAAAGCTTTGGCTTCACTTTCAGTAGCTGGCAGATGTCTGCAGATCTTATTATTATTCTGGTTACCAAGTGCAGAGCTAGTTTGGTTAGAAACTCGTGTGAAGTGGTACATCAAACATTGGCACTGGCCCAGCCACAGCAGAACAAGAGCACAGAGCAGGGCTCCTGCCCGCTGCCTGTGCTGGGCTGGGTCTCTTTCAACCAAGAGAAGGGCCATCTGCCTTCTGGAAATCACCTATTTCACACTCCAAATATTTAATCTAAACAAAAAGAAAACATTGATTTAATGCCTGGTTGCTCTGTGGCAAAAGAGCAGGAGGGGAGGAACGGGATGGTTGCTCCCGAGGGAGATGTTAAAGCTGAGGCTGCAAGGAGGTGGGAAGTGGAGGGCAGCAGAGATGTCTCCTCCCTGCCCCTGCCCCCGTGGCACATGGTCTCTCTGGGCCTCGTGGTGGTCAGTTAACACCTCCAGGCACCTCTCTCCCTCCTTCACCCTCTTCCCCCCTCTCTCTGTCTTCTATTCCACCAACCATCAGTTGGTTCCTGTGTGCTGCTGGTGGAAAACTGATTGAAATGGCTTCGTTTTGACTGGATTTTATGGGCTCTGGCATTCTGTCTTTTCTGAGGCTAAAAGCTGTTTTGGGAAGGGCTATTTTTCATAAGTGATCTGTATGCTCTCCTAGCATCAGCCTCTTCTATTTCCAAAGGGCAAAGGTTAAGACAAAGTTGAATCCTGTGGCCAAATGTTGTGTGTATTCAATGCGTGGTGCCGTGAGCTGCAGCTAGCTGCTCAGCCCCTGAAACACAAGCACCTCTTCCCTGCTTCTGCCTCTGCCCCTTCCCCAGAGCAGCTTTATTACTAGGAAAGGTGTTTTTACTAATATACTTCTGCCAGAAACATGAGACTAGAGGCCTGGCTTTGCCACTGTGAGCTGCTTTCTTGCTGATCCAGTTCATTTGCAGATGAACTCTGTGGCAATTCAGAGCCAAAGGTAAAACAAAACTAAATCAGCTCAAAGTGATTTTAACAGTGAGCAAAAAGGTGTGGCCAGGTGAGCAGCCCCATCTGAAGATGCTGACTGGAATGAAGGGGCTGAGGGTCCCTCAGTGACAAGCTCTCAGTGTGGCCCATCAGCCAGACTCGGTCCTGGCTTGTCCCTGCTGCCTGGAGGTCGAGAGTGACCAACTGGGATCACTGGGGTGGATCTGCTGGGCTGATTGGCACCCAACAGCAGAGGTGAATTATACAACTTCCTTTTGAAATACCTGAACTGACTGACAGCAGACACCTCCTTTTCCTCCTGCTTGTGTGCCTGGTGAGCCCAGCATGACACCAGAGGTGTGAAAGGGAGAGGGAACTGGATGTGCAGGGAGAGGGTGAGGCCAAGTTCAGTCTGGGGGAGTGTCCAGCATCACAGAGCCTGGCACTGGAGCATCCAGCACTGCAGTGTGCAACATGGCAGCATCCAGCACTGTAGCATCTGGCACTGCAGCACCTGACACCACAGCATCTGGCACTGGAGCACCCAGCACCACAGAGCCCAGCACTCCAGCTGCCCTGTCCCTCCCCATGCCATGCCTTGGTGAGGAACCACAGCACAGGTTTCAGGGGAGCAGCTGACAGGTTCCTCACCTGACTTTGGGAGACCTGAGCCCTTTCACCATGCTGCCCCAGGGCTTCCATGGCACCTGCAGCAGGAGGCTGGGAGTTGCAGCAGACACAGTGCTGAAGGCACTGATTGAGGGCAACAGGAGTCAAGACCTTGTCCTGGTGTCGCAACCAAACCCTTGCACCTGTGCTTGCCTTCTTCAGGCAGACCTTGTCTCCTGGGGTAGGGGAGAGATGGTTTTTATAGCCCTTTCTTGAGCAATGGAGCTGGGAGAGAGGTGTTTTTGATGGAGATTCACCCAGGGCTTGGAAGAGACCAGACCTCTGAACTCCATCAGCTGAGAAGCAATCAGCAAGATCTGTGTGTGCGTCACCTTGTGCAAGGTGAAGGGGGGATGGAGAGGAGGCAAGCAAAGGGGGAAGATTCTTGCCAGAGCACTGCTTTTTCCTCCCTAAAATATAGGAAGCATTCCCTGAATGTCCAGCTCTTGCACTGGGGTGGGTTTGGGTCTTTCTGTCACTCTTAGGACAGCAATCAGGTTGCTTTCCCACTACATTTTGTGTCACGCTCCTTGGCCTGGGTTCCCTTTCCTATGCCTATGTCAGCACAGGAAAGTGGCTTTGTGCCAGCGGCACCTATCAACACTGGCCAGAAACCTCAATGTGACTTTCCTTTTCCCAAACACAGCTATCACCAGCACAGGGTCAGAAGATAAGAGCTTAGAAAATGCATTTGCAAGATGAACACTGGGAAAAAAGGTCTGTGCTTGGCAGGCACAGGCTGGTTGGAGACTGGCAGGGAAGGGATCAGCCAAGCATGACCTGATGGCACTCTTAGCTGATGATCTACTGGGACAGTATCTTTCACCCACGTCATACTCTCGGAGTGGAGCAGTTCTGCCTTCCTTTCTTGCTTGCTCCAAGTCTCACAGCTCAGTTATGTACTTAATGTGTCACAATTTCTCCAAGACCTCAAGCTCAGGAGACTTATCAGTGAGGCCAAAAGTCACATTTCTCAGCATCACCCACTCTAGCCAACACATTGGAGGAATAGACTTAGAATCATAGAATATTCTATAGAATCATTCTAAGTCTATAGAATAGACTTCCTGAAAAGCTTCTAATGGGGTCTCTGCACTTGGAGCTCTTCCCCCCAGACCTCATCCTTCATTTCTATGCCCATACTGGAACAGAGCTCTTGAAAAACCGGGTCCTTGCCACGCTGCTTTTCTCTCTGCACACACTGCCTGGCTTCAGCATCCTGCCCCAGCTGTAGGGTTTAAAGCAGCTACCTGTGGTCTTATCTCTTCAATGCTAGGACAGCTGGGTTTGCCTTTTGTTCAAGGAGCAGTCACACAGCTCCTTCTCTGTAATTCCAAAATCTCCAAGGCTTAACCTGCTGTTTGATCTAAGACAAGGCCAGTGATAAGCCCAGTCAAGAACCTGACTCTGTCTGAGATGCTGACATCATTAGCCTGTTTGTTTAAGATGGAATTTAATCATGGGGATATTTTCCCCTCTACACTTGCCTTGTTTATTATTTTTCCACTTTGGCTCAGCAGGAGAAATTCATTAAAGAGCTGTGATCTAATTGGCTGCTTCAGCTTGTCTGGTGGCAGGCACGCTGCTCGGCAAGGGATGGAGCTGAGGAATAAAGCTGACAACTAAAGCTGAGAGAAGCTTCTTGCACCAGCAACTTAATGGGGTTTATCAGCCCTTAGAAGCTTGTTGCTAAGCCTGGGCCTGGGCTACAACATGTTTACAAGGGGCAACTGGAAATCTGTGGGGCTGGCACCTGGAGAAAGCCTGAGGAGGCTGGGAAACTGCTCAGCATTGGGATCTGGAGCAAGGCTCTAAGGCAGGGGCAAGAATGACATGGAGAAAACCAAGGAATGACCATTTATCAGATGGGCTTCTGGCATGAGCTTAAGGATGAGGAAAGAGCCTAGGACACTGCTTAATCTTGGGTGCATCAATCCTCCAAAAGGTAAAGCTCATAATTGCTTTTGGAAGGTGTTTCTAGCTGAAGAGGAGCAGCAGGGATGGCAGTGTGCACGTGCCTGCAGAGGGCACTGGATTAAGCACCTGGTTGTGCAGGAGGAGCAGCATGTCTCCTGATTCGGGTATCTGGCACCTAGCTGACCTCCAAAGACATGGGCTGGGGACCCCCCCAAGTCAGTAAGTCAGTGTAGGTGCAGGTCATAGAATCACAGTGTGTACTGAGTTGGAAGGAATCCATGAGGATCATTGAGTCCAACTCCTGTCTGGAATCCTGTCAGCCTTGGTGCTGTGACTGCTGCCCTGGGGAGCCTGTTCCAGTGCTTCACTGCCCTCTGGGTGAAGAACCTTTTCCTAATATCCAAACTAACCCTCCCCTGGCACAGCTTCATGCTGCTCCCTCGGGTCCCGTCACTGGTCACCATGGAGAAGAGATCAGCTCCTGCCTCTCTGCTTCCCATGTCAGGAAGTTAGAGACCATGATGAGGTCTCCCCTCAGTCTTCCCTTCTCCAGGCTAAACAGACCAAGTGACTTCAGCTGTTCCTCATACAGCTTCCCTTTGAGACCCTTCACCATCTTTGTGGCCTCCTCTGGACACTCTCCAACAACTTCATATCCTTCTTACATCATGGTGCCCAAGAGTGCACCCAGTGCTGGAGGTGAGGCTGCACCTCTCCTGATGGAGGGGAGATCAGAGCCTGGAATCAGAAACACACCATTGCTGGAGCTGTTTTAAAGCAAACTTGATTTCCTCTGTGGCCACTAAAGCATCCACTGCAGGAGTGGGGTTGATGACCTCCCTTTCTAAACCCATTAGCTCCTATTTGCATAATGACTCTCTTGACCTAAATTCTCCCAAAAGTTTCAGCTGCCTGTGTCACACTTTCCTTCCTGCCCTGACTGCTGGGCCACTCTGCTGCAGGTTACTCATGTCTTCCAGCTCCCACTGCAAGGTAACTGCTTATCAGAGAGGATTGACATTAGTCCTACAGATGGAGCTTTTGCTCGTCCTGGTTCCACTGAACTCGGTGTCAAGGTGTGCAGTGACTTCAGCAGTACTCACAGTGCCAAAAACAGGAGAGAAGGAGGATGTGGTACATTCAAAACACTCCACAAGCTCTCAGCAACCTGAATGTTGTTTCTTGATACATTCTCCTGCCTGAATCACCACCTTTTTCCACCCCCTCTTCTACTCCAGTCTTGGGCAATGACCCACTTAGGTACAGGCCATACCACAAATAATTACCAAGATCCTTGGTTTATATCTGACCACTTCCTCCCTCCCCTCCCAGTCTCTCCAGCTTGTAATGATTCTCCCTTCTTCCCAGGTACCACTGGTCATAGGGAAAAAAGTTTCTCTGCAGATCATCATCTTTCTTTGGTGAGACCCAGATACTGGGCAGGACTAGTCCATCCAGATATTTTGGCATCTTCATCACTGAAATGGATTAGCAAGGGTTATCTTCCTGGACACCACTTCCTAGACTAAACCCAGGACACATCCCCAGCCTCTCATGGCCAGTGGGGAATAGGAAGGCTGTGGAATGCAGACAGGACCACTCAGCACTGCAGCAGGAACATCTCATAGGGGCCAGCACCTACCATTGCAAACTGCATCAGGGCTGCCCAGCGCTGCCAACCCTAGGCAGATGGTGAAGCTGAGGCACAAGAAAGGTCGAGTGACTTGCCCAAGGCAAAAAGGCAAGTCACTGGCAGAGCTCAGATCAACACCCATGCTCATCTGCCAGACAATCCAGGACAGGCTCCAGTCTCCTCCACACGGCATCTCTCATTAGCATCACCTCAGAAGAGCTGCTGGAGCTCCTGGTGCTGGGAAGCAGCAGCCCCCGGTGCTGGCAGAAGCCACTCCCAGGCCCTGCCTCTGCGCCACGGGGAAACTATTTAGGGTGGAGATGTTCGGGGAGGGCTGCAGAGGCTGGAGGTGTCTGGTCTGTTATCCTGCAGGTGGGGCCAGCTCCAGTCACATTCTTCTTGCCTTGGCTTGCTTTAATTCTTTTTAATTTTTTCTTTTTTTCCTTCTTTTTTTCTGGGAAAACTTGGGATGCTCCAGAGATGACCCAGACCAGACCTCGCTACGCCATCGACCGCCCTGCCTACTCGCTCAGCCTCTTCGATGAGGAGTTTGAGAAGAAAAGCAGAAGTTATCCCATTGGGGAGAAGCTGAAAAACCATTTCAGGTAACTTCACATTTCAGCTATAGCTGGGGCAAACAGAAGGCTCCTTTGGTTTGGAATTGGGATAGAACTCAGAGCTGCAGATGTCGTTGCCATTTGTTCTCCTGGGAAACCTTCTCCATGACCTTCAGGGCTTCGATGGGGGAAAGGCACTGGAGACATGGAAATTGTCCTGAAGCAAGGGAAACTGGTTGCTCTTTTCACTGCCTCAGCTGTTAGGCTGTAAGGCAAAGAAGCAGACCAGTATGCACTAAGGGCATTTGAGATTTGGGGTTCTGTTTTCCAAGGTTACAAGTGATGTAGACGGGAGTTTCTTTAAGCTGTCTAGCTGAGATTTCCTTTTATCAGCTTGCTGATTAAAAATGGTGCTACCTTTCCTTAAAGAAGGATTCATAATTGTGCAAAGAAAGATTAATAATTCTGCTGATCAATGTCTTGGAAATCTAGCTCCACTGCTTGTGGAAAGGAAGGAAATCATATGGGAAAGAGAGAACAAGTTAGCAGGCAGAGATGTGAGACACTTCAGGGGTCAACCCAGAAGCAGCCTTCTTCTTTCAGACACACTTTGGAGTTCTTTTGACCAAGCAGCTGAAAAAGTTCATCTTTATCTCTCTGCAACTGCCCCATGGATCTCTGAGCTGTGTTCCTGCCCTGCAGCTCACCTGTCCCCTATCTGAAGGGTGCCAAGATTTTGGGGAGCTAAGTCCTTCGCTCTGTGCAGGTTCTCCTCCCAGCTGTGGTAGCACTGGGGACAAGAACATGCCAAGAACACCCCTGAAATAATCCTCCACAGCAAGTCTAGCTAGTTAAGTGCAAGAGCCTTGTGCTCACAGGGAAGGGCTTGTGCACCAAATATTGGACTCAGGATTTGGTGTGGGGTAAAGGCTGAGACATTCCTAGGAAGATCTTTCCTTGCTCCCTTCCTTGCTCATTTGCTTCCATCCTTTACTTATTTGCTTTATTTTTATCTCCTCCAGATGTTCAGCTTCCAGATTCAAACTCATCCTCTTCAGCCTGTTCCCAATCCTTGTGTGGCTTCCCAAGTATAAGATTAAGGACTACATTTTGCCTGATGTTCTTGGTGGGCTCAGTGCAGGGACTATTCAAGTGCCACAAGGTGAGGAGACACTCTGACTCTCTGGGTCACTGAGAGGGGGTAGCACTGTGCCATTTCAAGTAAAGGGCTGCAGATGGCAGCTGATGTCCAGCCTAGGGGTGTTAGCTACCTTTACTGCTAACATCTATAAAGCCAAGCCCTGCCTCTGACTTAGTTGTCCCTGTGTTTCTCTGTGGTGTCCTTCCATGCCCTCTTTGGCCTCCCCTGCTCAGAAAGCAGCAGTCTGTGCTGACCACAGCACCTCCTGGGAGCCGATGTGAGTGTGAGCAGGGCAAGGAGCTGACAGCAATTGCACAGACCTGGGTCACCTGCCCATTTCCCTTCTGTTTTCCAGGGATGGCCTTTGCACTGCTGGCCAACCTGCCTCCTGTCAATGGGCTCTACTCCTCCTTCTTCCCCCTGGTGACGTACCTGTTCCTTGGTGGGATCCATCAGATGGTCCCAGGTAAGAGACTCAGGAGTGATTTGTCTGCATAAGGCAGTTAAAAACCAGCTAGGAATACTCAGTGTGCTCCAGAATAGAGACGTTTGGGCATGTTTGATCCATCAGGGGCTTCCAGGATCCCTGATTCTGGCTGCACAGCAGGATCTCACCCCAACAAACTGCTGCTGCACCTTGCCACAGGGCTGGCTGCAGTGATGGGTTGGGTGGCTCAGCCTGGAGAGCCTAACTTGTCCAAGTGCCTTCCAGGACAGGATGCTCTCTAGAAAAAACTACTGACATCATTGTGTTGTGCTGCAGGTACTTTTGCAGTCATCAGCATTATTGTTGGCAACGTCTGCAATGAGCTGGTTCCAGAGTCAGACTTCCAGTACTTCAACCATGCTACCAACGAGACCAGGGTGAACACCACAGCCCTGGAAGCAGCCAGGCTGGAGATCTCTGCCACATTAGCCTGCCTGACAGCCCTCATACAAGTAAGGACTTGCTTCACCATCTCTGCTGTGTCCTCTGGGCAGATCTGACCCACTTGGAGTCATCTAAGCTCTCTTCCTGGAGCAGAGACGGTGCTAGCAGGTGCTAGAAGAGGCTCCACTTCTAAGTGGATGGTGCCTCAGGCATAGAGGTTTTGGGGGGATCCTGCCCCAGCTGCAGTCTTGGTGTGAAAATCTCCAAATGGACTAGCCAAGGGCGAGGCCAGCAGCCAGGGCTGACACCTTGGAACCCTGCAAGCTCTCCTCTCCCCAGCCCTGCTCCAGGACAGCCTGCTCAGCCCAGCCCATGCCGTGCACCCTCTCCCAGTGGAGCAGCACGAGCACGCTCAGGCTCCACACCACCCCACCCCCTGTCAGGCAGGCATGCTTCTAACAAAACCTTGTCTATCCTACCCTAGCTGTGCCTTGGATTCGTGCAGTTTGGCTTTGTTGCTATCTACCTCTCAGAGTCTTTCATCAGGGGCTTCATGACAGCAGCAGGGCTGCAGATCCTCATCTCCGTGCTCAAGTACGTCTTCGGCTTGACAGTCCCATCTTACACCGGGCCCTTAGCTATCGTCTATGTAAGTGGGTGCTCTGGACAGGGGCATTCCCTGCACCTCCTCCCCCCAGGGACCACCACGCTGCAGCCATCACTGCCCCCCTTGCAGGGGAAAGGGGGTCTCAGAGAGAAGGGAAAGGTAGAGGGAGGGGGAATAGTGTTGGCTGCACCACCCCCAGCCCAGCACATCTATGCTGCTGCAGTTGTATTTTCTAGACAATATTACCTGAGCCCTTGTCTGCTGGTTTCTAGTTAGAAATGATGAAATGGGTCTGGGATTTGGGGAGAATATGAACTGTGTTGTTTTACAGCAGGAGTCTTGCACAATGGTTAGCAAGAGAAACGTCTCCTGTGAGCAGGTTTACCCATTTCTGGGCTTTCCTGCATCTTCCTTGGGTGCATCCTCCACCAGTGCAGCTAGACCTGCATTTAACCAGACAGCACAGCCCCAGGGCTGGCTGCTGATCTCTCAGCAGCAGTTTCTAGCATTCCTCAAACCCTCATCACATCTCAGGGTGTTCACAAGTGTTCTCCACTGTGCTGTCCACACTGTCCAGAGTCTCTGGTTCCCCATTACACCTTCTGTTTTTCTTTTCCCTATAGACTTTCATTGACATTTGTAAAGGTCTGCCCAAAACCAACGTGGCCTCCCTGGTCTATGCCTTGGTCAGTGCTGTGCTCCTGATGGTTGTCAAGGAGCTCAACCTGAAGTACATGAAGAAGATCCGGATGCCAATCCCCATGGAGATCATCATTGTAAGTGAGACACGAGCTGCCCCTCAGCCCCTGCAGGAGACAACCACTCCCTTGGGACACCCACTTCTGCTCACAGAGGTCCCATCATGTAGACCATCTACACAGTGAATATGGCATGACCCCCACAAGGCTTGGGGTCAGAAATTGTGTCATCCTCATGGAGGATGCCTCTGATGCCCTATGTCTGCATCCTGATGATGCTGAGGATGAGGAACAGAACTCGTGCAGGGGAGGTTCTCTCCTTTCCTAGCCCAAATTTAGTGCTAATTTCCTACTGTCAGCCCTAGGAGCACAGCAAGCTGAGTCCTCCTGAGAGAACTCAGGCTCTTTCTGCTTACTGCTCTTTTATTCTCTGTGCTTTCAGGTAATAGTTGCAACTGCAATCTCTGGCAGCTTTAACATGCCTGAGAAGTATGGCATGCCAGTAGTTGGGAAGATCAACATGGGGTAAGAGCACGTAGAGGTCTGACTCAACTTCCAGACCATTTCCCTTCCTCCTCCTCCTCCCACAGCCCAAAGAACACCTCACTCTTCCCTGCTGTGTGACAGTCCCCTTCCAGGACTGCCAGACAGCAAGCATCCTCTTGCACAACTTCCACTCAAGCTGTCCACAGTTCAGACACAGATGATGACATTCCTGAACACCCAAGCTCCTCACCCACTTCTCCAGCCTCTGGACATGAGTGTCACAACTGCTTCTCCCCTCTGCTCTGAGTACAGGTTCCCAGTGCCCACGCTGCCCCTGGTGAACAAGTGGAAGGACATGGTTGGCACAGCCTTCTCGCTCGCCATCGTGAGCTACGTGATCAACCTGGCCATGGGGAGAACTCTGGCAGCCAAGCATGGCTATGATGTGGACCCCAACCAGGTAATGCTTGGGCTGGAAGGACTCAGTCAAGGTCTGTTCCCCTTGATCTCAGGCGTGAAGGGAAAGCCTTGCTGCATGAATGGGGACCTTTCAGAGGTGCTCTGTTTGAAACAGACGTGCTGCTCCCATGCACGCAGCCTGAGGTGGCAGCTTGCCATGAGGGGGTCGAAAGGCCCTGGCAGATCCATCCCCCATAGAGTGGAGAGAGCCTGCAAAGGGGAAGAAAGACTTAGGCTGAGCTCTCTGCTTTGCTCTCCCTCCAGCCCAGAGGTGTCAGCTCCAAGTGCTGGCACACAAGGCATTCTTGGAGGTTGTTGGAGCACAACGTGGCACATGTGTTTCTCACTGAGCAGAGAAAGATCTGGATTCCTGGTGTGTCACCTAGATACTGTGAGAGGCAGGACATTAAATAATCCTTTCATCATCACTGGCACAGTGGCAGCTTTCAACAACAGCCACACATACCACATGAAGCCCTGCCCTTAGTGTGTCAACAGATGACAACATGTTTATGTGGAATTGTGATTCCAGGTTTCCCTGCTATACCAGAGCCCATCCCAGCTTTCAGTGGAAGGAAGGGGTCTGGGACACACTGCAGGGAACCCAGATTCCTTCCCTGGCCACACAAATGCCAGACTCAGGCACTCAATTTCCTGCCTGGCAGCCCTCACAGGTTGGCAGGGCAGAAGGGGCAGCTGTCCTTTCTGATGACCACATTCCTCCATCTCCACAGGAAATGCTGGCCCTGGGCTGCAGCAACTTCTTTGGATCCTTCTTCAAAATCCATGTGATCTGCTGTGCTCTCTCTGTCACTCTTGCTGTCGATGGGGCAGGAGGGAAATCACAAGTTAGTATCTTCTCCTCCTCTCTTCTCTATGTGACCCTACTTGACCTCAAACCCCTGTAGCTGCTGGATGCTGCCAGCCTGACATCACTGCTGCAGCTCTGGAGAGCTGCACGTTGCTGTCATAAAAGCAGATTTTCTTCCCTCCCCAACCCCATTTTTTTTCCCTGGGTAGTTCTTTGGGTTGCTCACAGATGCAGGGCTGTAAATATGCATTGCCAGTCTGGCTCTCCTGACAGAGCAAAGCTACCTTGTGAGGGAGTTTTGGGGTTATCTGATATCTGCACAATCCTAGCCTGCTTCTCAGAGGCAATCATCTGCCTGCAGAAAATACTGCAGTGACCAGCTGTGCTGTTGGCTGAAGCAGCAGCAGAGGAAAGATCTAGAGGGGGGTTAGGAAGACACTGGTGTTTGCTGAGGTGATGTATTTTTGCTTTTGTTGCAGGTGGCAAGTTTCTTTGTGGCCCTGGTGGTTATGGTGACCATGCTGGCTCTGGGGATCTACCTCGAACCTCTTCCAAAGGTAACACAAACTTCTGCTCAAAGAGCACAGCCCATTGCATCACACACTCTGCCCTCCCAAAGAGAAGACACTGGCTTGTTCCCAAAACTCCTGATGCAAACTGCTGCACAGCACAGTTTGTTCCTAGCCTGGGGTCCTGCCTGCACTGAGTCTCTGGAAGCACAGAAAGTCTAAATCATGATGCTTAGATCCGAGGGAGATCTTTGTGAGCATCATCCTATCCCATTCCCTCGTGGCAAGCAGGCCAAGGAAGGCACACACTGCAGAAAGCACATCCCCACCAGGCATCCACATCCTGGCTGATCCCATCCCCTCTCCTCCACAGTCTGTCCTGGGAGCCCTCATTGCTGTGAACCTGAAAAACTCCCTGAAGCAGCTGACCGATCCCTTCTACCTGTGGAAGAAGAGCAAGCTGGACTGTGTGAGTGCCCAGGGATGGGTGGGAGGCACCTGCCTGCCTTATGCTGGCACCTCAGCCCTTGACTGAGTGAGGGTGAGAAGGGTAGAGCTCAGGGCAGGCTTCTGGGGGCAGGAGGGTGATTTGAGTCCCCTGCAGGAGGTGGGTTTCACTCTCCCAATGAGGTTGTTCTTCCAACCCCTTGCCAACGAGGTCCTGAGCAGTGGCAGAGCCTGTCCTGCCCAGCTGAGCACCCTCATGCTTAGCACACATATCAGAGAGGTCTGAACTATTACCTGCTGTGTTTAAATGCCAATCAAGTGCAGGAGCCTGTTTGCCCAGAACTAGCCAAACCGGCCTGGCTCAATATCTAGGAGTCATGACTTAAAAACTCACACAATAGCCCTCCAGGGTGAGGAGAGCCCTTCAGAGTGATAAGGACTCCAGGCACTGGTTGATGTATAAACCCAGGCAGGGGGTGTGGGGGAGTGAGAACGGAATTTGGAAATGTCTGACATAAAAAGACAGTGTTTGAACAGGGCTCCCACGGCTGAGTGCTGTGTGTGGACACTGAGCCAATATCCTGTCAGGTCCTGACAAACTGCCTTATCAGAGAAATCAGGAGTCCAAAGGGGCTGACCTGAGTCATCAAGAGCTTTCCCAAAATATTGTTCAAACAGGTGCTGGAGAAGAGATGGGTTGGCAGCTCAGGCAGAGGTTTGAAGGGGTGTGATTGTGACCTCAAGGCACAGCACTAGGCATCAGCAATAAAAAGTGGTCCATGTTTAGGAGTGAACCTGGCAGTGCCACCAGAGGACCAGGGACCAGGGTTATGCAGGCAAGACCCAGCACAGCAGGAGCATGGCTGATGGGAAGATGCAATTCCCTGTTGGGAATCTTTCATGGCAATTTAAGTACCTCTCTGAATGAGTCCTTGCTGGTGCCTGCTGGGTAGGGTGGAAGGTCTTGATCAGCTCTGGGAGTTCCTGTGAGGGCAGGTGAAGTTACTGCCCTTTTTCAGAGCTCACAGAGAGGAGCACAGACCAGCCCCAGAGCCCCCAGCCCGAAGTCCAGGCACCTGAGCAGATGGTGAACTGAGCGGGGGAGCTTGCTGCTGCCTGGGGATCACCCTGCCAGCATGTCTCTGCCAGATGTGGTGAACAGCTGGCACAAACCTCTGGTTTGTCCCATGTGAATCATCTGTTCTCCATGGCAGAGCCAGACCCACAGCTGTGCTGTGTCTCCACAGAGCTGCTGGAACAAAGCTCTTGCTCCCAGCAATCACGGAAAGCCTAGAGGTGCAGGGAGCGTGGGGAGCAGGCAGATGCCAATGCAGTGAACTGCATTGCCCTGACCTTAATCTCCTTGGAATTTGAACTAGATTCAGGATCCTGTCTCAGAATGGGGAGCACTGTTCCTGGGTGATGTCAGACCATTGGTGTTCATCCCCTGGTTTTGTTTCCCTGCTAACTGTAGAGATCACTCCATAGACACTGCCTGGATAGAGGGAAGCTCTTGCTTGCTGTTCATACACACAATGCATATAAATTAAGTTGCTGAGGCCATCAAAGTTACCCTGATTTGTCCAAGGTCAAAGTTATGTTTTATCAGTCTTGAGGATGTGATCCCAATAACCTGACAGTGATTCTCAGAGGGCATGTTTATATGCTTAGGCAGGACTGATTTCATATGCAGGGAGATGCTCGAGTGCTGGTACATAAAAATGACAAATGCCAGAGCTCTGAGCTGAGGTGGAGCAGGTTTGGGTATGCTCTGTCATATTTGGTCATCAAACCTGCTCTGTGCTCAGGTCATTTAGACTGGGTGCTCAGATGGTTTTCAGAGAGATGCTCCTTCCTCCCTGAAGTGCTTTGAGTGACAGCAGGAGCTTTCTTGGGGCTGGGAGCAGCCACTGAGCAGCAGATGGTCTGATCTGCAGGAGTCTTTTCTTGACAAGTTAGGCTGATAGTGTTTGAATGGAATCAGGGGTGAGGGTGTTCATGCAGCCATGAAGAAATGCACTGGCTGCTTTTACAGCTGAAAAACTGGGGCTTCTGGCAAGCTTCCCAGCAATGATGTTTCACATGAAAGCATGCAACAAACTGTGCCACTGGGATAACTGCAGAATTCAGGCCTTTGGTCCTTTGATCTTCAGCTGTGTAGTTCTTTGGGTCCAAACTATCAGCAGAGAGCCATTTTCCAGCCATTACTGAGCCCTAGCCCATGGTAAAGTGTGCTGCCCTGCTCTTCTCTTTCTGCAGCTGGTCTGGCTGGTGAGCTTCCTCTCTGCTTTCTTCCTGAGCCTTCCCTACGGAGTCGCAGTGGGTGTAGGATTTTCCGTGCTGGTTGTAGTTTTCCACACCCAGTTGTAAGTATACTGGTGTAGCTGCACACCAAAAAAAAACCCCAAAGCCAAAGAGGAGGAAGATCTCCCAGTGGCAGAATAAAGGACAGGTGATTTTTATAGCTGACCTCTGGCCCACGTCTCGAAGGAACGTGTGGCAGGAGCCTGGGGGAGTGCAGGTGTCCTCCCTGGCCCCTGGAATGTGCAAACAGGAATGGCTGGGGCTAATTTACTGCCTGCATTCCCACTCCTGTGCACGCTCACAGATATGCACATCCCAAGGCAGAAGGTATTTGCTTCAGCATGAAGAGCTAGCTACCTGCAGAGCTCCCAGCAGAAAATCCTGCTCCTCACAAGAAGGAGCCCTGTACGTGTGCAGAGGCTGGCGTGAAGCTTTCACACCATTATTAAGCCATCAAAGCCCTTTGTTGATGTTTCCCAGCCTGGCATCTCAAGCTGCTGACTCTGTTTTGCTCTGTAGACTCTGCAGGGATGAAATCTAAGTATTGTCATCAAGCAGATTTTCAGATGCTGGCATAGATCATGGAGTGAAGCAGTTTCCTTCCCCTGCAACGTTTGGTCTAATCCTGATCACCTCTTTTGTCCTAGCCGGAATGGCTCTGCCCTGGGTCAGGTAACCACCAGTGACATCTACAAGAACCCTAAAGCCTACAGCAAGGTAAGCAGAATCTAAAGCATCCTCAGAGAAAAGGCTGTTCTCTGCTACTGGTACCCAGTGTGGTCAGGAAACTCGAGTCCCTTCTTCTATCCCAGTAAGGTTGGTTGCTGCTTGTTTCAGGGTAGTGCTGCCTTTGAGTTTCACCTTCCCAGTAATCTGCTGCCCAGTCTCCCAGGCACTCTGCACCCCACACACACCCTCTCAGGCCTGGTTTGAGCTCTTGTCTCTGTTGCAGGTACATGAACTTAATGGGATCAAAATTGTCACCTACTGCTCCCCTCTGTATTTTGCCAACTCAGAGATATTCCGAGAGAAGATTATAGCCAAGGTGAGCAATGCCCTCACAAAGGTCTGCTTGCAGCCAACCCCACATGGCCCTTTCTCTCTCCTCTATTGCTACAATGAGATAATTAAGCCTAGGATGGTCAGGAAAAATGGTCCCATCCAGCTTCTACTCTTTCATCCCTTCCTCCCTGATCTTAGGACTGTTTGTCGACCTCATTTTAGAGGTTACACCTGAACCCTGCCAGGTATCCTCCTCCAAGCTCTGCCAAAGCAGAGTCATCCTGCTACTACAAGTCTCTGCTCCCTGCATGTGCAGGTACTGAGTTACTGAAGATGTTGTTGTTTGGTTGCCATCCGGATCACCTCACTCCAGTGGACAGCTGGTGTTGTCCAGGTGCCACAAGCTGGGAAATCTCAGGACAGCAGCAGCCCCTGACTGTGGAGCTGAGCAGGCTTTGTTCAAAGAACACTCTCTCTGTTTCCCACAGACAGGGGTGGATCCTGGCAAGGTGTATTTAGCCAGGAGGAAGTATGTGAAACGACAGGAGAAGGGGACAGCACAGCCACCACCAAAGCTGCCAAAGTTCTTACTGAGGCAGAACAAGGTAACTCCGTTTGGGTTCCTGTGATGATGAATAAGACTCCATGCCACCATCAGACAGCTCTTCTTGACATAGGTTTCTCTGCACTGTCTTCCTACCCACCTTTAGCATCTCTTGCCTCCTTCCCTTTCCACTCACATCTCCTCCCAATAGCCAGAACCTTAAGATGCAGGAGAACTGGACATGGCTGGGAGCAGTAAAGCCATGGAGATGGCTAGATCAGAAAGATGGTGAAGGATTTGGCAGAAACTGAGCTCACTCTCCTTCTCTAAGGAAGCATCAGTGTCAGCATTTCAGTTCTGAAGTGTCCTTTTGAAGCACATCTCCCAGTCAGTTGTGCCCTGCCCTGACTGTGCATTTCTGCTTTGCTCTAGACCTTGTCTCTGCAAGAGCTCCAGAAAGACTTTGAAAGCTCCACTCCAACAGACACCAACAACAACCAGACCACTGCTAACGGCATCAGCATCTCCTACATCACCTTCCACCCACCTGCCAGTGGTGCTGGGCAAGGGCAGCCCCCAAATGAGCTGGGCAGCACCAGTACTCTGCAAGGAAGCACTTTCAGTGTCATGCCTACAGCAGATGTTGACCCTATGGTGACAGCACCACCCTATATCAGCTTTCACACCATCATCCTCGACATGAGTGGAGTGTGTTTTGTTGACCTCATGGGCACAAAGGCACTTGGCAAGGTCAGTGCTGTACAACAAACACAGCCCAACAGCATATCACCCAGGTACCTTTTGCTCCCATGGGCAGCTCAGATAAAGATGTTTACCCTCCTCAGTAGAGGGTTTCTGTGGCTTTCTCCTTCAGTATCCCCAAGACACGTGTAAAGCCCTGGATAAAAGACTTAATGCATCAGCACAGAGCTGGAGAAGCAGTGTTGCTAATCCTTTCTCTCCCCTCTCATCCCTTCTAGTTGTGTGCCAGCTATCAGAAGATTGGGATCAAAGTCTTCTTGGCAAACGTGCACGGTAAGGATCCAGGCAGAGCACATTTCCCTGTCATCTTCCACCATGGACGTGCTCCTGACAGACAGATCTTTGTGCAAACCATGGGAGCTGTCACCCTTTTGCTAGCCCAGGCCAGACCAGATGAAAGAAGAGAACAGAAAGAGAGGAAAACACTGTTGTCTGTGGGTGAAACAGGTCTTTTTGTTTGGGAGTTGACTGGAACACCTCCACGTTTAATATGTAGAAACCCAGATCTCCACACTCTCCTTTCTGCAGCAATCCTGCACCTTCCCCATGCACCCCAGCCTTGTTTCAGCTAGGAGGACCACAGTCAGCCACTCACACCTTCAAAGGCTTCCTTCTTTGGTTTCCTGGTTGATCATGTGCCTTTCCTCTCTTCAGCCCAGGTGTACAATGACATCAGCACAGGTGGAGTCTTTGAGGAAGGAGGCCTGGACCGAAGCCACATCTTCTTGACAATCCATGATGCTGTTTTATTTGCACTGGCAAATGTCAAAGAAGTTGTGCACCCACCCACCTTAGAAGAGGTAAATTTGTTCCCCAGGCTTTCTCTAGCTCACAGTCCTGTACTGTTAGGTTCACAGGCTACATCAGCACAAAGGAAGAACAACAACTCAGTACTGCGGCTAGTAAAGTTCCTTGTTTATCTCCAGTGGTAAAGGTCTAACACCAACAAAATATTTCATCTCCTCATTCTCATGCCAAGCACCTAAGGACTGCCTTGATTTCAGTGGGCATTAGAAGTGTCCATGTCTTCTCCAAACCCCTAGCTGGGAGATTAATTCTGTCCCAGCCTGGAGAAGCGAAAAGAGCTGTTCCAGTTTGGTGTTGTCTGGAACATGCAGCTGCACACAGAGGCAGAATTTGGCCCTCAGAAATGAAAACAAAGCACACACCCCTGTCCTTGAATAGCCCCAGCAGCCAAGAGTGTTTCCCTTGGTGGCAGGAGAAAAGGTGGAGGCAGGAATATGTCACATGCTGACAACATAGGGTCAGAAATGTTATTTCCCCACATATGGGTTGGTTTATTGCATGATAACTGGAGTCAGAACTAGGGCAGTGTTAGTTCATGAGAATTAAGTTAAGGTATCTCATATCCCAGCAGATAGGTAAATGCCAGCTCAGTCAGAGGTGATAAACAATTGAAACAAGATTCCTTCTGGGCTCTTTCTTCCTGGTCATTCCCCTTGGAGCACACGTGATGTCTGAAGCCTGGGTTAGTTGGGCTTTTTCATTCCTTTCAACCCTGCTCTCTGCTAACTTGTGGGTTTGATTCTTTCCTGTGCAGAAGCTGAATCAGACAGAGCTCTCCATCTATGATGAGTCTGTGGATGGAAGTAGTGCAGAGTTCAAGAACTTGGAGGAGGTTAGTCCTAGTGCCAGGGGTCACTTCTTCATCTGTGGGCACAACATGGAAATCAGAAGTCCTGGTTGGGTTTGGTTAGATGGGAAGCCCTCAGCACCACTGCCAGGCAAACTGCTAGCAGTAAGAACACTTTGAAAGTGTTCAGTGTCTATCATGAGGAGCTCTGGCAGGGACCCAGAGGAAGGTGCAGCTAGGATAGCCCACGTGGGAATCCCTTCATCCATTCAGGGCCACAGAGGTTCACAGTCAGACCAATGGCCTCCACCCCCTGGGATGAACTTGGAGAACCAGGTTTAGCTCGAGCCCAAAAGAAAGGTCAGAGGTCAAGTTTTCAGCACAGCCTTTGTTAATGCTGAAGTGACTTGCACCTCCCTGGAAGGAGATAACTTTCAATGCTGACCTTCCCCATGCTGTCCAGGCACAGCTGGAAGCAAAGCAACCTCCCCACCGTCAGGGTTCCCTTATGGAGGAGGGCTGGGAAGGGTTGGGTTTGCTGGTGGCATTTCTCTGTGTGACTGAGTGACTGCTGAGCTGCACTGCTGGGTTTGTGCCACGACATCAGCCCTAACCCAGCCTGCCTTGTGTGCCCTTTAGGAGATGTTTGGAAGCATGTTCCACTCAGAGACCCAGACAGCTCTGTGAGCTCACAGGGAGCATCAGCATGCGGGCAAAGCCTCCTGAAGAGACTCCTCTGTCCCATCCCTTCATGAAGAGCTGCACTTCTATCTGGGGATGCAATAAGTTTGCAAAGCAAGAGGCCATCACACCTCTTGAACTCCTCCCTCCCTCCTGCTCTACTTCTGGTATTGAGAGCAATGGACTCTGGAGCAGGCAACAGATATCTACGGAAGCAGGAACCCAGGAAATGCCACCTCATTAATTACAGAAGAGAAGCAAGTCCATTGGAAGGCAGGTGCCTTAACACACAGGAGGACTAGTCATTATTGCCAAGTGCTCTCTTTTGTCTTACACAATGGCACCCTTCTGCCTACACAGGCATTACACAATTTGGGCATCCCCTTCTTTCTTTTCCCTCTTTTCCTGCTGAAGTGAAATAGAAGCAACTATTCAGAGCCTTGCACGGCGTGGAGTCATGAGCAAAAGCAACTCTTGCAAGGTGCTGCCATGCAGCTTTGCAAGGTAATGCAGTTCTAAAACGTGCACTGATCCTCAGGGTGTCTGCACAGCAAGTGCCAACTCCTGAATTTCCCTCTGTGCCCATGCACCACCTCCTCTGCCTTCCCCATCACCTCCTGCACGGCCATGTCTATCACTCAGGGGCCCAGAAGCCACTGCCTCGCCCCAGTGCTCTATTTCTGATACCCCCAAGGCCTTGGCACTCTTATCTCAGCAGAGCTACTTTCTGCACTACTTTTATCCTTTTCTTACTGATAGGACTAGCTTGTAATCAGAAATACAAGTTCCTTGTTACCACATGTTACATGCACATACTGTCCTGCCTGCCCAGAGGGGTCAGGATGTGCTCCAAAGACCAAGGCTCCAGTTCCAATCTCCCCTGGAGTTTTCTTAGGGATCTTTCTACTGACTGAACAGTGCTTCAGCTAAGGCTCTTAGACTGTGAATGGCATGACAGCATTCATCCCAAGGGTGTTCAGACTCTTCCTGTCTTCTTGTTGACTGAAGCAACTGAAAGATTTAGTCCAGAACATGGATGAGTGCTTTAGGGAAAGCTGCTTTTCCCAAATCATTCTGATCACAAGTGCAGGGACAGAGAAGGAAGCCCTTCCTACTCACTTCTCATGGTGCCATCAATCCAGAGCAGTAGAACTGAAATCTGAGTGTAATTTATGCCTGCAAGTAGGGAACAGCCCTGTGCTATGCAGGGCTTCTGGTGACAAGCTCTCAAATGGTCACTTGTGCAGCAAGAGGAAGCTCTTGTCTGGTATGTGATATTTCCATACCAATCCTCTGCTACCTTTGATGATTTTCACTACAGTGCACCACAGACTGTTGCTACCAGGACCATCTACCTCCCAGGCAAGCAAGCCTGCCTCACTAACCCAGAGACAGACAGCTGAGATCTTAATCGTTTCTCCAAACCTGACATTCTTTTCTATTTGAGTGATGCTATTTTAGTTTCCTCCTCTGAAGCCTTCCCTCCTCACCCAGTGCTGATGCTGTGATAGAACTGACAAGATGGAAACAGAAAGCCTGAAGGGCTAAAGGGACCCTTCTTTCTTCAGTGCATTTCAGCCTCAAACATGGCTTCTGTGAAAATAAGGTTATAAAAGATTTAAGATAGAGGCACACACTGATATGTCTTCTATTAGCATGAAAAGAGTTTCTTGTGTTTGAACATCAAATCTTCTTACAAAGCATGGCCAGCACTGGGATCAAATGCAAGAGTCAAGAAGAAAAACTGAACAGGAATGGAAGTAGAAGTGGAGAGTTTGTTACCTTTCCATGAATGCAAAAAAATAAAGAGTTGCCTTAATAATGAAAGGAAATTATATTTTTTAAGTGATTTCTATTTTAATACTCCAAGATATTAAACAAAATATACTGGGAAGCTTTAGTGTGCAGTTGTGAGGTGCATATCCATTGTCAGGCTGATTCTCTAGCAGATTGCTAGGAGGCTTTATGGGGAGAGAAAGTGGAGCTCTCCCACAGCTCCCAGATGTCTCCTTCTGAAGGAAAATAGAGCTTCATGAACCATCATAACTAGACAACCATTAAAGGAAACAAAATCAGAGCCCTGCCAGCTTGGTTTTATTTATCACCTCATTAACTAAGTCATCAATTCTCTACCTCAATTTCTGATCATGTGGTGCAGGAGAGAGTAATAAAGTCAAAGGAGGTTAGTTACAAAAGGAAAAACTCAGTAATTATTTTAATCTTAAACAGAAACAGATTATTCCAGAACCATATATACCTTGTTCTAAGCTAAAATCAAGAGATTAATTCTCTTTAAGTCACTCTTTGAGAGTGATTCTTCATGGTCTTTTGTTCCTGCCTGAGTGCTCCTTTCACTCACTGGTTTGAATAACAACAAAGAAATGGGTGCAGTGGCAGAAGAAACTCTCCTCCAGGAGCTAATCAATATCTCTGCATCTCTGAGGTGGCATCACCTTAAATGAGGACAATTCCAATTTCCAGTTCTGCATTCAGTGTCAATTGCAGTAGACTGGTTTCACAGTCTGGGGGCCTGAGAGGCCAAGTGGAGGGAGCCTCAGAGCAGCAGACCATGTCTCAAAAGCAGATTGTATTTCTTGAAGTTCCTGCAAGAGTGATGGATGGGATGTCAAGGGCGATGGCTTGAGAGGAACAGCAGGGACTACATGCTCTGTGATTCTGATGACCCAGGAAGAAGGATACCTCATTTTTGTAGCCATGGGCCAGTTCTGGCAATAAATGTAACACTGGTGGGCAAATAGCATTGCTGGAGGCACAGTGTGGCCAATTCAAAGTCTTAATTTCCAAGTGCCTAGGCAAGAGAAGTAGGGAACTCAGACTCATGCTAGGGTAGAAGAATTTTCATGTCCAGTGTCCCTTTATTACTCTTAACTTAAAGTACTGGTGACATTGATGTGTGATGGCTCTGAAGCTTTACTTGGTAAATGCATGATGTATAACCAGCTCAGAAAGGTTTCTAATTTATTTAATTTAATATTGGTTTCATTCTTTTTTGATAATAAAGAATATGTGAACAATCATCTGCTGCTTCTGCTGATTTGAGAGCAGGTTTTCTATGGCAGCTCCCATCCTGTACTAAGCATCTCAGAACAATTTATGCCATGGAAGGGTGGGATAAATTTTCAAATTCAGTACAAGGCAGCTGTGAAGAAGAGAAGAATAATCTTTCTGTCATACTCCCTGGTGAAACCAGCAAGAAGTCACACATTTTGAAGCCCAGGTGGATTAAAAACATCTCAGGAGTGGGGCTAGCACTCCAAGGCACTCCACCATGCCTGGCTCAGCCTAGTCCTGACTGACCACCATCCTCCTAACTGAGTGACCCCACTGAGCCTGGTGGTGTTTAGTCCCCACGAGCACTCCTTTTCCACACAAGTATCCCAACATTTTAGGAGCAGTGTCCTAAGCCCCAGAGCTCTCTGCCTTCCAGCAGGCTCCAGGCATGGCCCAAGCCAGGCTGAGGGAACATTGCCACTATTGGAGGCTGCTGTGGGCACCAGACACCATTCACCATGACTCTTAAATGTCCCCTGGAGATAAAAGCCACTCTCTTTGGTTATCTATAGATGCTTGAGCCAGTCCTGTAGTTTGGTTATGTAGCTTAGAAGAGTTGATCCTTTGCATGAATTAAGGAAACTAAACATAGCTATTTAGTCTTAGGCTGGGATGACCATCCCTGGAGTTGTCAAGAACGATTAATTGAGGGTCTAATTAGGCTTTAGCTGCCCTTGAAGGAAGAACATCCTGGAGAAGATGTAAACCATTTGTGAAAGAAGGGATAAACAGATATCTGAAGTGAACTACCCTCATTATAGTGCTAAAAATCATGGTCAAAGGTCAAGAGACCCCAGCCCAGCTGTAGACTCTTCCCCACTGAACGTGCATCAAAACGTTTTGCTTCCCAGGGACTATGATAATTAGCTGACGAATCCACTCAGAGGAGTTGAAGTGAAGTAATGGTTTAATGACAGCATTTTTTGTATGTAAAAAACTGTTTGAGGTATCTTTGGTGTGCTAGCTTTCTGGAAAACCACCTAGCACTCAAATTTGACAAACGTTTCACCGAGATGAGAGAATACCACAGCTCCCTTCCCACCGCCCACCGCCATTCTTAAAGCGCCGCGACGCGGAACCACAGCTCCCGGGAGCACTCGCGGAGGGGGCGGGACTAAGCCTGCCATTGGCCAGTCTCCCTGCAGGGCGCTTGACGATTGGCGCTCGGCCACGCCTGTCCTCTCTCCAGCGGGGGCAGAGGGCAGCGGCTGAAGCGCTGCGGGGATGGCGGGTGGGAGCGGGCAGCGGCGGCTGGTGCGGGTGGTAGTTTGGGGTGCTGGTCTGGGACTTATCGCGGCTCTACTGGCGCTGCTGGCCGTCCTGCTGCTCCGCACCTACGTCCTGCGAGCCCCGGCCATCCCGCGGCTGTGGGCACGGCGTGGCGGCACTGTTGTCTTCAGTGCCGGCGAGCGGTTGGAGCTTAAGGAGGCGCTGCGAGGTGAGGGGGCCCGGTGGGCTGCCCGGGATGACCCCCCCCCTCCCGGCACACCGGCCCTCCCCCGGGGCCTGGAGTCTGTGTGCTTTCTCCAGCCCTGCTTCAGGGGTTGTAGCCGGCCCCCGTCTTGCTCGGCGTGGCGGCTCGGGCGTCCCGAGCTGGCCCTGGCGCGGCCTTTTCTCGGTCAGAACATCAGGAGCTGGCCCTGGGCACGGGTGGGAACTGGGCAGCAGTGGAGAAGGGCATCGGAACATAAAACTTCGCTGTGAGGGTGCCAGAACATTGGCCTAGGTTGCCCGGAGAGGCTGTGGAATCTCCTTGTGTGGAGAGATTCCCAAGGCAGCTGCAGGTGACCCTGGGCAAGCTGCTGTGGGTGCCCCTGCTGGAGCAGGGGGTTGGACTGGGTGATCCCCAGAGGTTCCTTCCAACCTCCACCATGCTGGGATTCTGTGACACAGCCTCAGGTGCTCTCCACTTGAAGGAAACCAGTTGTTTATTTTCCAGAAGCCAACTTTCTTCCCGTGTTGGTCTTCTATGTTCCCCTCTTGTACATGCAGGGTGCTCCGGGCACCCTGTGACTGAATTCTCTAGACATCTCCATCCAACAGATAAATCACTCTCAGGTTTGGTTTTTTCCTTTGTTGCTGGCTGAAACTTTGCACATGCTTCCCTGCAGACAGCCTGGCCATTAGAAGTTGTGGTGTGCTTGTGCTGTCTGACCGAGTCTTCTGCAGAAGACTTGGGAGATGCTTAGATCTCATGAGGGTTGGCAGTTGGCTGGAAACCACAGTCTGGCATGAAGTGATAGTCCTGGGCTGTTCAAGCAGGGGTTGGGTTCCATAAATCTCACATGTTGCTGGTTTGTAAGATTTATTGCCTGGCAAAATCTGTTTACTTATGTTTTTAATAGGAAAATGCAGGTATACATGAGATACTTATTTCTGTCTGTCTTCTTGAAAGAGCTCTGAGGGGGCCTGAGTTCTACCCATGTTTAACCTGATGGTGACTCAGTGTTGGAGAGCAGCTGTGTCTGACCCTCTTTAAATGACAGAGCAGGCTAGAAGAACCAACAAAAGCCCTGTCTGTTTATGTATCTTAAGAGGTTGGAGCAGTGTGAAAGTAGGTTATAGACTTACTACTGAAAAAGAACTTTGAACTGCCAAGTAAGCTGCTTGCTTAGCTGCCAGAATAGTTTATGGCTCTGAGGAGTCAGGGCACTCGAGCAAAATGCAGCTGCTTCTGAACAGTAGCATTTCTAACAGCATCATTCAACACTTCAAAGAGAGTTGAAGCATTGAGAGAAATACCTTGGCTGAAACTGGAAGGAAGTGCTGGTGTGCTGCCTGCACACAGCTCAGCTGAAGTGCATCAGCCTTTTTGGGTAGTGGCAGCTCTTATGTTATGTGAAATCATCTTTAAAGGCTGGAAGTTAGGAACATAAACATTACTTTCCTTTTTGAAATGCAATTCAGGCATTGTTTGGCTGATTTCAGTGTTGAATGGTTTCTGGTTTCTCTTTGGTTAAAGGTGCTATTAAAATCCCAACTGTCTCCATATCTCCAAAGGACTTGAACACAACAGCAATGGCAGAATTTGGGAGTTACATTCAGGCAGGTACTAAACTTTCATTCTTAGCAATCTCCACTGCTCAGTTTGATTTTTTTATAAACTGAAGAGAGTATAAATGGTTCTTGGGTATAGTGGAACAGATTTTTGTTGTTTTTTCCTCTAAAAAGGACTGTGGTATCCATGAGTCCCCCCAGCAGCAGTGTATGTGGGTGTAGCAATGCCAATAGCTAGAATGGGCCAGGTTCAAATGTCTCTTTGCAGTGATGTGGTTTGCTCTTTAAGATGGTTAAATGCCCCTATATTGGGTACTGGTGAGGCTGCTCCTTGAATCCTGGGGTCAGTTCTGGATCCCTCACTCCAAGAAGGACATTGAGGTGCTGGAGTGTGTCCAGAGAAGGGCAAGGAAGGTGGGGAAGGGTCTAGAGCACAAGGGTCGTGAGGAGCAGCTGAGGGAACTGGGGTTGGTTAGTCTGGAGAAGAGAAGGCTCAGGGGAGACCTTCTCACTCTCTGCAACTCCCTGAGAGGAGGCTGGAGCCAGAAGGGGGTTGGTCTCTTAGGTAACAAGCAGTGGGCTGAGAGAAAGCAGCCTCAAGTTGTGCCAGGGGAGGCTCAGGTTGAACATTAGGAACAATTTCTTCCCCGACAGTGGTTAAGCCTTGGCCCAGGCTGCCCAGGGCAGTGGTGGAGTCACCATCCCTGGAGAGGTTCAAAAGCCCTGGAGCTGTGGTGCTGAGGGCCATGGCTTAGTGGTGACCTGGCAGTGTGAGGTTAACAGTTGGACTTGTTGATCTTAGACCTTTCCAACCTTAATGATTCCATGATGTACAGTGCTCCCCTGGGGGCTAGCTAGGTGATTACTCTGTGCAGTATCTAGTGATGAGATTGGGCATTATTGTCTCTTCTCCTTTTCAGATGGTTTTTACTATTTCTTCTCTCCACAGCCTTCCCAGCTGTGTTTTCCTCAGAGTTCATTCAGCATGAGGTTGTTGGGCAGTACAGCCATCTCTTCACAGTGCAGGGCTCTAAGCCTGAGCTGCTGCCTTACATGCTGCTGGCACACATGGATGTTGTGCCTGCTCCCCCAGAGGGGTGGGATTTCCCTCCTTTCTCAGCTGCAGAGCATGAAGGCTTCATCTATGGACGAGGAACCCTGGACAACAAGAACTCTGCCATGGTAAGTCCTTGGGGTGCTGTCATTTCTGAGAGATCCAGAGCCCACAAGAGGCAGGCTGGAGGAGTCTGTTCTCTTGACATTTACTGTGTTGTCTCTCTTGCCCCTCTTTAAATGCAGGATGTTAGCAATAAATTCCTAAGCCCTGCAGTTTTCTTCCAGCTTCTCCCAGTGATGAAGTGATCTGTTATTCCCAGAGACAGCAGAGGTAAAGCTCCTGGAAGATAGAGCAAAACATAGCCAGAGAGGTGGATGTATTTGGTTAAAGGCCATCATTCAATCTGAAGTCTAATGCTGTGTTAGAAATCATGGATAGACCTTTTGCTTATTCCTAGGAGTCCTGAGGGCACTCAGAGCCAAACCTGGCCCTTTGAAAAGGCTTGAGTGACAAAATAAACCATGTTTATTTAATATGATGCCCAAATAACCTTGTATCTTTTATCTGGTCTGTGGCAGAACAAAGAGCTGTTGTACTAAGTGTGTTTGGGAGGGGAAAAACCAAACAGAAGATTGATCTGGGAAGGATTTCTCATTTGGGAAAAGGTTGAACTAGCCTGAAGTGACAAAGCAGGGGAGATGGAACAATATAGCAGGGGGGAGCTCTCATTTCTCAGCCTTCAGATGGGGTTTCTTGTTCTTGGCACTCTTTGTGCCCCATCTACTGCTCATTCAAACCCATGGGTTTGGTAGCTCAGGTCAGGGCTGAAGCCTGTGCCAGGATAAGCAGGGAAAAGGGACAGAGAATCCCTTGGATAATTACAGCTCTGTCTTGCTTCCTGGGCAGTTTGTCCCTGACTCCAGCAGCAGGAAGAAGCCCCCAGTGTGTTGTGTCTCCCACTGACACCCTGTAGCACACCAAGCCTTAGGCATTGTTGCAGTGTGTTTGCAGAGAGTGTGAACATCATCAGGAGGGGCTGTGGAAATAAAACCTCAACTGTGAACAGGACAGAGTCCCCTTAAGGGCTGGGACTGCATCCCATCTGACATTCCTTCTCCTCCCTGACACAGCAGAATAGTGCAGTCCATTCTGATGTGTGTGTTTGGTTTCTGCAGGGCATTCTGCAAGCTCTGGAGTTTTTGCTGAGAAGAAACTACAGGCCCCAGAGATCTTTCTATGTTGCTGTTGGCCATGATGAAGAGGTATTTTCTTTCAGTTCATCCAATGAATGAGTTGTTTGCGTTGTTCCTGTATGGAAGAAGGCTTAATCTTTAAAACATTGTTCAGCAAGAAAGTCTTTCCTGTTTTCCTTGGTCATGTGGGTGGGCAGTGTGTCAGGCACGTGGTGGCAGTCACATACTGATTGTTTGGCTTTGAGTGGCACTGACAAAGGGTTTGGTGTGAGGAGCACAGCACTGGTAGCTCAGATTCCTTTCTGCCTGGAAGGTGCATCAGGAGTCAGTTTTGGAGTCTAAACAGTACATGAAAAGCTGGCTTAAGGTTTCCATGGTTGTTCCAAATGATCAGGAGAGGGAACACAAATGTTCCAGGTGTGTTGGAAATGATACAGATAGAAAGAGACAGGTGAGGTGGCTTTGTTTCTTGATGTTGCAAATGGAAAGATAAAGAGTTGCTCAAATGAATAGCTCTTTAAAGTGACTCATCTGTGCAGCTTACAGCTCTGAGATGCTGCTGTGTCTGTGTGGTGGCATCCAAAGCAACACTGAGTGATGCCTGAATGAGAGTGCTCCTCAGAGTGGGTACAAATCCACCTGCTGCCAGACTGTTAGCCACCTCCAGTGAGCTTAGCTAGGAAGAACCTTTCCTTGGCAGGCTGCTCTAGAGCTGTTTGCTAGGGGATTTGTTGCAGTCTTGCATTGTAGCCCTGGGCACTGGGCACAGCAAGGTGTGTTCCAGTATTCTTCCCAATGCCATGGCTTAACCTGCTCAGTTCCTCTGGCTGGCTTCTCACAGGTGTCTGGCTGGAATGGAGCCATGAAGATTGCAGCTCTGCTGGAAGCCAGAGGAGTGAAACTCTCCTTCTTACTAGATGAGGGAAGTGCCATACTGGATGGCATCATTGCAGGAGTGGAGAAGCCAGTAGCTCTGTAAGTAAAGCAGCATGGACCATGATGAAAGTGATCCGTTTTCAGTTGTTAATTTGGGAGAAATGACCTTGCTAATGTCAATAAAATCTGTTTTCAAGGCATGTGGCAGTGCTGGTGTTGCTAAAGCTGCAGCAGGGGCAGAAAGTGCAAGCAAAGGAGTTTCAGCATTTGCTTGCTGTCCATCACAGCTCTGCTGACCAAAGCAGAATCTTCCACTTAGCCAGTGCAAGCATGTTAATTGTATGCTGTAGAGTCTGCTTGCTGGAGCAGCAGCCAAGACATTATCCCTCCATACACCTCAAGATGATGTTAAGAGCTTGTTGTTGCTGCTTCTCTGGTGTTGAGTAGTTCTTTTTATGACTGCTCTGTGCCTGTGTGCTTGGAGATGCATTAATCATTAATTTATTTATCACTGACCAGAATTGCTATCACTGAGAAGGGTTCAATAACACTGAACTTCACAGTGGAGAAAGAGCCAGGACATTCCTCCTTCCCTCCTAAGGAAACAAGTATTGGCATTCTTGCAGCAGCCATGTCCAGGTGAGAGCTTCCCTGTCATCTAACACCCAAGTCAGTCAAGCTGCCTCCTAGGTCTCTTTTAATCTTTGTGTTTAATCTTTGTATTTAATTTGTGTTTAATATCTGAGTGTTTTGCCAATTCCATTTGTGTATTTAAAGTGGATCCTTGGAGCTCCCTTTGGAAGGCAATGCCCAGCAGAGGGACAGTTGCCCAGGGTCTGGGAAGTCTTTTCACTTCAGCTGTTCCTGGTGCACCAAGACAATTGCTGCACCCCAGTGTCTTCCATAACTCACTCTGCAGTGACAGAGGTTGCTTTGCTTGGGCTGCAGAATTTCTCTGGAGTTGATCCTTGCACATCCCTGCTGCCCCTAGCTGGGAGTTATCCAAGCCAGTAAACATGCTGTAAAGTCAGAATATGACTGAGTCAATCATCTCATTACATATCTGCATCAGTATCAAACTGGCAAATAAATGTCTATGGTAGAAGAACTGATCTGTCTAGTTGTGATGGGATTTGGGGTGCTATTTGTCTAGGGTTCCATGCATTTCGCAGAGTTGGGCTTCTGGCTGTTCTCAGCTGTTCTAGAAAGTACATCCTGAAACACTCAGGGGGCTGCTGTGGAGCTGATTTACTGAGCAGGAGAGAAAAGTGGGATTGCATTCCAGACAGATGGCTACACTGCAGAAACCTCTCCTCCTTCTGGAGCAGCAGCAGTCAGGATTTGTGTTCCATGGGCAGTGTCGCTCTGTTTTGCTGCAGGCTGGAGCAGAATCCCTTGCACAACCTCTTTGGCCAGGGACCAGAACTCCTGACTATGGAGCACCTTGCATCAGAGGTGAGGAAAGAACTCTTGATTTCATTCTCCTATTAGTCAGGGAAGAGTAACCCAGCTTGTGAGTTTGGAGCCTGGTGAGGTAGTTCCTTGAAAGTAGAAGGCAGAAGCTGGCCTTTCTCCCAGCTAATTGGTTCAGCTGTAGCCAAGTGACTGCACTGGCTTCTGGACAGCTAGAAACTTTCTCATTCCTGCTTTTGTTTCTTCCACTTAGTTCAGGTTTCCTCTCAATGTCATCATGAGCAACCTATGGCTGTTTTCACCTCTTGTCAGCAGGTAAGAAGATGGATCATTGACCATTCCCAGCCTCTCACCCCTCAGAGATGAAGAGCAGGTTTCTAGTCTTCCCAGGAAACCAATTACATCATTTCATAGCTCAGACAGTGGCAGTGCTTTGCCATTAATAACCACTTTGTTAATGGAATAGGCCATCACTCAGCTTATTGCCTAGGTAATTGTGCTGCTTGTGTTGTATCTGTGTTCAGCTTTGCAAACTGTGGGGTTTTCTCTTCTCTCCTAAGGGTTCTTGCCTGGAAACCTTCAACCAATGCCTTGATTAGAACTACTACAGCAGTCACTATGTTCCAGGCAGGAATCAAGGTACTTTCCTTTGGATGTTCCTCCAGGTAGTAGGATGAAACAGGATCTTGGCTTTCCACTTATTTATATCCAGTTAGGTCAATAGAGGCCTTGGTCTCAGAGCCTGTGTGCTGCCACCACCTGGGTGAGAGATGTGGCTTGGATTTACCTACAGCTGAAAATGATTTCCTTTCAGGAGTACCTGTTCTCTGTCACAAAGAGATCTCTGCTAAACCAGTGTTAAGATAGTTTATATTCTAGGATTGACCAGAAAGTCTGTCTTCTGTGTAACCATTCCAAATGTTAGTGACAGCATTGCAGACTGTCAAAGTCATAAACACTTCCCCAGCCCAGATGGGGTCTTGTTTGTGAGCATGGGTCTGTCATTTACCTTTGCCCCAGCAGGGTTAGTGTGCACCTTGGACTGAGAGGTGACAGCTTCTGGCTGACACAGCCAGATCTTGCCCCGGTGAGGAGCTGTAGCTGTCCAAAAGTACTGTAGCCCTGGAAAATAAACAGGCAGTTTGGTGTGTCCCTCGAACAAAATCTGTTGCTGACAAGCATCACTGGAGGAGGAAACAAGATGCAGTGGCTGAACAGTGACACTGAGTGGCCAGGAGAGAAGTGGCACCCTGGCTTCTTGGGCTTTTTTTCCTCAAGGTTAATCCTAAACCTTTTTCCTTTAACAAAGTTATAACTGTTCATTCTGTAGAAAATCAGAGTTGTGTCTCCTCAGTAACAGGGTTTGTGACTTAACAGGTCTCATACTTGGGGGGGAAAAGCAATATGAACATGAGGTCAAACTAGTCCTTAAAGCCATTTCAGCATTTGTCAGGAGATTTTCTGAAGGAGAGGGTTTATCTCAAGAGGGAAATGTCTGTAGAACAGCTAACTTCAGTTTTGTTGATGGCTATTTCTTTGTGTAGCTATCTGCCTTAGAGGTGACTGTATTCTAGCACAGAGCACAGAAAGACAGGTCACAGTTAATGTTAGTGGAAACATGAGTCTGAAGCCTGGGGCTGAGCAGTTTCTGAGTCTGCAGTTGGCATTTGAGTCTGGTTTTCCCTCTCTCTGATCTTTTGGCCCTTTTCTCTTTCTAGGTGAATGTCATCCCAGCTTCTGCCAGAGCCACTGCCAACTTCAGGATCCACTCTGCAGAGAAGGCTGCTGAGGTACCCCTGGCCCCCACCCCTGTCTGAGCAGAGAGGCACTTGGCCATTTGCAGCAGCAGATCTCTGCTGCTCTTTTTCTCTCTCCCTATGGTCATACAAGCAGTGGAAGGGGGAAGGTTTGGAAATTGCTCTGTTATGGAGACTCAGCAACACAGCTCCTCTGGGCTTGCTCACTTCCTCTCTGTGTTTCACCCATAGGTGCTAGAGGTAGTTAGAAACATTATTGCTGATGACAGAGTGAAGATTGATGTGGTAGAGGCCTTTGACCCACTCCCCATCAGTCCATGGGATGAGCAGACCTTTGGAGTCCATATCTTCCAGAAGACCATTCTGGATACTTTCCCTGCTGTTGACAGTGTAGTCCCAGGTAACAGCAAGCACATGATGATCACTGGTTCCTCTCCAGCTTCCCTCCTGCTTCCCTCACCCCCCAATATGGACTTGTTTCCATTTGCTGTGTACTTCTCCACCCCAGCTGTTAACTACTGGAAAGAGCTGTTTTTTCCTCTTTTTATTCCATTCCCTCTTTATGTTTTAGAAGTTTTTAATGTTGTTTTTTTTTAGTCGTGGAAGTAAAAAAGCAAACAGGAAACTGACAGAAACAATGAGCCTTGAATTTGACCCTGCACATACACAGGGAAGAAAGGGATTGTGAGGGAGAGTAGGAGCTCTTCTTGCTTCAGCTCTTCTTTTATTCTTTCCATAGGTGGCAAAACCATTCCTGCTTTTCTGTACTGTTCCTGTGACCCCAATGCCTTCCTTTACTTGTAGCTCCTTCCCAGTTGTCTACTGTTGGTTGGGCTGCAGCTGTTGTGGAGGCTGAGTATTGTGGCTCTTAGAATGGTTGAGTTTTGAGTTCAATTCCTCCAGCTCATGAAGGAGGGAGTGTTCTTCCAGGATGTTCCAATCCAATCTTTCCTGTCATTTTACTTTTGGTGTAGCTAAGGGTTGGGTAGAACTGTTAGCAGATGCCTTTCCTTTCTCCTGGGGAAAAATGTGGATCATTCCTTTGCAGGAGAGCAGCAGTGTAAAGCTGAGGTTTATTTTCCAGGCACCTGTATTGGAAACACAGACAGCAGGCACTTCACTAACCTCACAAATGCCATCTATCGATTCAACCCCCTCCTCCTGAAGCCAGATGATCTGCCCAGGTACTGCTGGGAGCAGCTCTTTGGGGTGGGGACTGCTGAGAGAGAAAATCCATATGTGGTGAGCAGAAGGAAACCCAACCTTGGGTACCTGGGCATGGGGGTGGTGTTGCCTCACCTTCTGTTAGGCCACCCAGGTTTGGGTGCTGCACAAAGGGGTGGGAATTGCACTGGGGGAGTTAGCCCATGCAGACAAGAAATCCTTTAGGTGTCCTGTTCAGTAGTAGAGCAATGCTGTGAGGCTGGCTGAGTCCCTTACATAGTGCTGCAGGTGGTGTTCTGGTAGCTGCCCCTCTTCAGGAGAGAATGATCTCTATCTTTAGGCACATGCCACTCTGGATTTATTTGCTCCTTGAAGCTGGAAGTTAGGTTTCCTGGAGTGAAGTGATTACAAAACATCATCAGGCAAGAGATTGTTTATTTAGCAGGCACTAGATTGGTCACTTCCCTGAGGTGCAGATGGTACAGGAATAGTGATCTCAGGGCTGTACAGGACAGTGACATAAACAGCCAAGAAATGAGCAGAGAGCTGGAATGCTGCTTTTTCTGTTCCACATTCACTGTGGACTCAGTTGTTGTGCTCTGAGCCTTGGAGTCAGTGACTTTGTTTGGCCTGAAGAGCAGACATGGCAGTGACAGAGCAGTATTTGGTGTGTTGTGCACTGCTTGATGCAGTGAACAGGCAGGTAGGGTGCTGGGTGTATGCAGCTAGCTCACCACTGCACACTGAAATCAAAACCACTCTTCTTTTTCTTCCAGGATCCATGGGCTGAATGAGAGAATTTCAGTTGAGAATTATGAGAAGCAGGTTGAGTTCCTCTTCCAGCTGATTAAGAACTGTGATACTGATAAGCTTCCAGAGCCTCATGCAAACTCCCACGAGCTGTGAAAGCCACACATGAGAGGAGCAGCTGCTGAGGTGGACTCTGGGGTGGCAAGGGGCTGGGCTAGAAGAGCAGTTGTGTCTTGAGCTTCATCTGGAAGTTGGGGTTTGGATCTGGCTGTTTACATAGAGATGGAAAAACTGCTGATTGCTGGGTTAGGCAAATGTGTGGCTTGGGTAAGAATCTGGAGAGAAGACAACAAATAACCCTGATTGCTGCTCCTCCTTGGTCTGACCTGATGGTACTCATTTGTTCAGTGCTTTCCTTAAGCCCCTGAAACTGCCAGTCACTTAATCCAAGCTGTAATCAGCACTCAGCTATCAGTAAAAGAGGTGACTCTTCCTCTGTGTGCTTTTGGCAAACTCCTTTCACACAGTCAGTGATCTTTTTCACAAGCCATGTGTCCCTCCAAAGCTGATGTGGAAGCTTGTGCCATGCTGCAGGTCTCAGGTAACTGGGAGAGTTGCACTAAGAGTTTGTTGCACTGCTGCTTGGCCTCTTCCTCAGGTGATGTCTCAGCAAGCATCAGCAGTGCTCCCAGGCAGTGCCAGTCAGTTGCCCACTGCTCAGTTCTCCCATGCACACACTGATTTCTGACTCTGCTTTAAAACTGCTGAGCTCCAGGAGTTGTAGCTATGGGACTGGTGTTAGCTGCTGTTGCCCTGGTCTCAGAGGTGCTGAAAACTTCTCTTCCTCTCTTTTCAGTGATGTTTTTATCTCTCTTTCTCTTTGGTGTGGCCCAGGGTATGTTTTGCAGCCAGGTGTCAGGAGGAGGAATTGCAGCTTTAAACAAGAAACTCAATCAGTGTTGGCTGCTCTATGAGTTCTCTTCTCACTGAAGCAGTTTCTGTGGTGCACGTTTCTCTTTTGTTCCTCTGAGAACTTGAGTGTAAAAGCTGGTGAAGCCCTCCAGTCTCTTCCAGCTCCAGTGTTTCCTCACTGCCTGCACAAGCAGTCTGTGCTGTCCTGCAGCCCTTCTGTTGACTCAGCTCCTTGGGAATCCCCATGTAGACAGACACTGCTGTGGACTCCAGTTGATCTTGGGCTTCCTGCACTAGCATGCCTGTCTTTGCTAAGCATTCTTTGGGCCTTGATAATCTCTTTGGTTGGGGTTATTATTAATTAAAGAAAGAATTAAGGAGCAGATGTTAGCCAAAGTAGAGGCTGGGTACCAGCTGCTTTGTTGCACTGGTATGCAGACTGTGCTGCAGGTAATAGTGCAACTGCTGTTGCACTGCTGCAATTGTGCAATCTCTTTCAGGATTTGAGTTACACCCTGGAGTGGGTGCTGATTCTGCTGTAAACTCTTGTGACAGGTGCTGGAGTGTACAGGAAGTACCCTCAAACCTGTCCTGGAAACCACTGATGCAGCTGTGATTCCTGTTCTTTCCATTCACCATTCTCCTCTTTATTTGCAGCCTGATCTTATCAGGATGGGCAGTGGGCTCAAACTAGATCCACCTGTGAAATCCTAGAGTTGCTTAGGCTGGAAAAGACCTTTAAGATCATCAAATCCAACTGTTATCCCAGTGCTGTCAAATAATTGCAACTAGCTGAGCCTTTCCAGCTAATAAAACAAGGAATACAGCTTCTTTTCAGAGCATTATTTAGCCTTTTGATGTCACTTTGGAATTGCAGTGAAGTCATTTCCCCACCTGATTCTACACTGGAGCAAGTCATAAAGTTTCCATCAAAACAAATCCAGATATTTTCCAGCCTGCTTTAATCTCTGCCCCCTCCCTGGTGCTCCCCTTTCTATACAAAACTAGCTAGCTCTGGTTAGGCATTCATGGGTAGTAAGTAGCTTGCATCTTTCACAGTTTAATGTGCTTTGTCTGTCTGCCCTAAGCTCATTCAGTTGTTTAGCCACATGTCTGTGGCTCTTTTGTGAAGGTGTCATTCCCCTTGCAAACTCCTGTTGCAGACACAGCAAAAGTGATGGGTGTCAGGGTACAGCACAGAATCAAACACAGCCCTGGGAGTGGGAGGTGGAGGAAAGGCTTGCTTTGGGTGGTTTGGTGTTTTATAAAGATAACTGACCTGAAGCCTTCACTTTGCCTGTGGTGCTTTGGGGTCAATATTGTTTAACATCTTCATTAGTGCCCTGGGTGGTCAGAGTATCTCAGCGAGCTTGCAGAGGAGGCAAAACCAGGAGGAGTGGTTGGCTCCCCTGGTGATTGTGCTGCCATTCAGAGGGACCTTGAGAATAGGAAAGCAGGACTCCTGAAGTTCAGCAAGGGAAAGGCACAGACCTGCACCTGGGGAGGGAGAACCCTGTGCTGGGGACTGGCTGGCTGGAAAGCAGCTTTAAAGAGAAGGAAAGGACACAGGGGTCCTGGTAGACAGGCTGAACGTGAGCCAGTAATGTGCTCTGGAGGTGAAGATGGCCAGCAGCAGCCTGGGAGCAAAGGTTAGATGATGTCTTATGGTCCTCCTCTTTTCCAGGCTAACCAAGCCCAGTTCCCTCAGCTGCTCCTCACAACACTTGGGCTCTGGAACCTGCCTTGCTCTGTTGCAGAGGGAAGGTGGTGGTGTGTGGAAGCAATGGCAAATGGGTGCAGAAGATGTGCAGCCTCCTGTAGATTTTGTACTCTCCTCTTCCCCCAGCAAAAATCACTCTTCTCTGTCTTTTGGTGAAGATTGTTTCTTTAAAGGACACTCAGCTGAAGATTGACTTTGCTGCTGAAGGGAAAGTGAAGGGCAGGCAGTGCTGGGAAGGCCTGGTTGGTTTTTGGCAGGTGCTGTGCAAATGTGTGCCATGAGGTTTCAGTACTGCAGCTTGTTGCAGAGCCTCAGTGAGTGCTCATCGGGCAGTGCTGAAGTCACAGGCTGCCTCTGCACTGAAGAGATGTTCACCAGAGCTTTGCTGCAACCTGCAGCCACTGAACTGCAGTGCTTTAAAGGGACAATATCTTGCAGGAGCCACAGTTCTCATCTCTGCCCATTTTTTCCAGTCACTTCTGATAATGTCTGTGCTTTTTATTCTGTGCAGCCCTTCAGTTTCTTAAGTCTCCTTATTTTATCATGATCAGCTGTCATGTCATGCCTCTCTGGGATGATTCTGAAGGGTCACTCAATGCTTGGGCACCTCCAAACCTCTCCTGCCAGAAGAGTTTTCTTTTCACCCCATTTTACTGCTCCCATGAGATGTTTTGTCTTGAGTGGTGTTTGAGATCTTAGTGTCATCATGTAAATAGCAATGTAGGGATGATGCACTGGCTTTCTCTGCATGCACAGCTTTGTGTTGGTAGAGTGGTTATGTGATGGTGCCAAGTACATCATCAAAACACAGATTCCTAGCTCTCTCAGCTATTTTTGTTCTTTATTTTACAGTGACTCACCATGCTTTGAGCAGGTAGAGCAATTACCTCTGATTCAGCAGAGGACTTTCTGCTCTGAAAACACTCCCTTGGTGGCATACCTAATGGGCTTTGCAGTGCTGTTCACCTTAGGAACATGTTCAGACACTGGAATTGGCCTGTGTTCTAGCCAGAGTAACTTCCTTTTCCCCCCTGCTTCCTAGCCAAGTCGACAAAGCTGCCATTCTTCTGACAACAGCTAACTCCAAGTGAGGTGGCTGTGGTTGTCCAGTCACTGCAGCCTGCTCACAGGCAGCCCAGCTGATCTGGGGTCATGCAGGCCTGCTAGAGGGTGGAGAAAAGGTCACCTTCCACACCTGCATTTTCTAAAGAAAGCTCTGTTCCTGGCCTCTCTTTAGAAAGAACCTGGTTTATTTTCAGCCCTGAGTGGCTGTGGAGAGTTCAGGCACAGAGCTGGAGGAGGAGAGGGCAGGAAAAAGGTGTTTCCAAAGTTGTTTCCTCCAGCCTTGTGTTTGACACTTGCAGCCTTGGCTCCCCTTTTGCCATGGTGTTTGGTGTTTCGTAGAGCTGGTGGAATCCATTTCATTGCTTGCTGTAGCAGGTGCTGTGAGAGCTTCCCCCCTCAGCCCAGCCCACCCAGCCAGCCCCACTCTTGCCAGGGATGGAGAGCAAGGCATCCACTGGGGAATCTGGTGGCTGCTCAGCCATAGCCTGCAGTACCCTTTGCTATTCCAGAGCAGCAGTTCTCAGCCTGTGACCCTTAATCCTGACCTTCAGTGGTCTTCAGCACTGCCTGCTGCTGCCAGCTTGACCCCTGCATGGGTTCTTGCCAATGCATTCAGTCCTCCCACAGCTTGCCAGCACTCTGAAACCTTTACAGACACATTTTGTTAGTCTCCAGATTCAGGCTCTCACAGGAACCCTTGAAAGAAACTCTGCTGCCAGGACCTTTGAGGTCTGAAGAGCATTGATAGTTGCATGCCAACCTCTCGGAGTGCCCATAGCAAGGCCTGGAGACGTGCAGAAGTGCTGCCCAGGGAATTCTTTCCCTCCCCAGCACCGCCCAGCGAGGGCTGGGTCACTGCAGTTGCCGTGCAGGAGGCTTGGCTCCGCTTTCCGGTTCCACAGCTTCCCAGGGCAGCAGGGGCGGCAGAGATAAAGAGCTCAGCGTGGTGGGGAAGGGAGGGACCTGCTCCACTCAGCAGAGATCCCTCTGATTTCAGAGCTGTGATGCTGGGCCCCAGAGGAAGCTGGAGTCCGTTCTCAGCAGGAAGGAAAATGAGCACATGGAAGGGGTGGTTAATGCAGGGGGTAAGGGACAAAGGGTAAATGCTCTTTGTCACTGATGGATTTATCTCAGGGTTGGTCGTGGCCTGGGCAGCAGGCTGTGAGAAGCAATGTGCAAGTCATGTAGTGAATCCCAGGGGGCTTTTCACACAGCTTTTAATTTATATGTTTCAATCCAGCACAATTGAAGGGTTTCTTGTAGCCCTGTAAATCCTGGGATCACTTGAGTGCTGTGTCTGATCTTGCACTAGAAAGGCAACCACATGGAGAGGCCTGGCTGCAGTTCAGCTATTGAACCAAGTGACCAAAACAGCTCCTTCTGGTTGATGGCAGCACTCCTCTGCTTAGTGCCTGTGCTGACTGTGTGTCAGTGCTGGGGCTCTCTGCATGCTTACCACAGCTACAACAGGTTATTTTCATGTTATCTATCTGATGGATTAGATCTGATTAGAGAAAGGCAGCAATGGAATGCATCTCAGATGGATCCAGTGGCCAAGCAGGGGATCTGAGCTCCTCAGGGAAGCCCAGGAGAGAAAACCTGAATGTTTTTTTCCAGTTTCTAACTCTTTTAACTGTACTGTAGCCACTCCATCTGTCATGGGCATATCTGAACTACTTTTAAACTTACTAGCTCACCTGCTAACCTTAGTCTAGCTTTAGTACAGGTGTGAGTTCAGCCTACTTGACAAGCTGGGTAAGCACTCAGGAAGAATTATTTGTCCTGGAGCACTTTTATGCTTCCAAGTCGACTTGGCCTTCCAGACATTGTTACTACAGTACTGCCTAGTTGTATATAGCATCAGAAAAGGTTAATCCAATGTGCTCTTTGGGATTTTGGGAAGTCAGAGGGTCTTCATGGAGCAGGAAATAGGGGGGGGAGCTGAGAGGTGATTTTAATTTGTCCTTTTCTTAATATCAGTCTCTGCCCTAATCAGCCTCATGGTGTTAGTGCTTTCTTCAGCCTAATTCCTGAATATGAATGAATTCAGAGCTGCTCTCCAGACCAGAGCAGAAAGTGCCTTGGTGACAGGTGTCCCTGTTTCCCCTGGCTCAGCAGCTGCTGCCACAGGAACCTCTGGCCTGGTGGAGGGCAGGAAGCGAGGACCTGCCAGCTCCTCTCTGCCAGAGGCTCTCACGTGGCCACCAGCCCCAGGGATGTACCTGACCCGTGTTTGGCACAGCAGGCACAGCATGTGGGTGACACATGCACACAGTTGGGAGCTGCAGTTGTTTGGACCTTGGGGAAAAAGGATGATGAGGATTTTGTTTGCTTGCAGGCTGCCAGAACGGAGCTTCCGTGGCCTGCATCTCTTCTCCCAGATGAGGGTCACCTGCTGGTGGTGTTGCCTGCCCTCCTGAACTGCTTTGGCTCTGGACTGACATCTGTAAGGGTAAGTCATTATCCATAGCCTGCTCAATCTGAGCTTGTCTGTTGAGATTCCTGGTTACAAGATGTTAGGAATTAGGTTCCCTCAGAATTCTTGGTCAAAGGCAGCTGAGACTCCACTGAGATCAGCATTTAGTTGTGTGACAGAAAGTGGTGGAGCTAGAAGAGGGAGCAAAGGACCTCTCAGGACACTCTTGATTTCTCTGTTAGGTGTTTTTCTGAATGGCTTTAGCCAATCTACTTTATTTTGCTGGGTTCTTCTGTGAAAAGAGCAAAATCATCCTATAGACATTGTGGGCCCCTAGGCCATTAGTGAGTGGTCACCCAGAGCTGGACAGCTTGGCAGTGCTGAAGTCACATGGGCACAACATTCCATGACCCAAGTGTAGCTCCATGGTAAACTCTTTCCTTTCCAAGCATTTTGTTGCCTTTGGTACCTGCTACCCTGCAACTGGAAACCCATTTCCTGCCCTTTCATCCTCTGCCTCTCTGATCCTGGTGGGGATTTTATCTATTTCTGTTTTCTTGTCTCAGGCAGCTTTTGTCTCCTCACTTCCACTTCCCGAGCATGCAGCTGGCCTCTCTGTTAATCAACAAGGTCACATGTTGGTGCACCTTGTTTTTAGGAGGTGGTGGAAGAATGGTTGCTCTAGGGGAGATAGAGATTTTCCAAGTCAGGAAGGAAAGATGAAGGCAGAAGGAGAGCCTTACAGCCCAGGTTTATTTGGACAAAGGAAAGTGGAGACCAGGGTTGGAAGCAGGGTTTGGAACTCCACTCCCAGTTTGAGTGTGGAACCATCTCTGTATATCACAAGTTTTCCTTGATATCTCTTTGCTGGCAGCACAGCAGGAGGTCATGAGAAATGGTTAAATAACTGCAGATGCTCATCACCCCTTGAGATACTGGGTTCAAGCAGACTGTAGCAGCAGGTAGGTATGAAACCCAGTGCACTTCACCAGTTCCTTTATCCCAGTGGAAGCAGCAACTCTGCTCACCTGCTGCAGAAATTCAGCTTGCTTAGAAGAGACACACTTGGGAAGGGTTTGTGGGCCTGAGAGAGTTAGAAGACCCAAGTGGGTTTGTCTGAGTTGTCTTCATAGAATGATTATGGTTGGAAAAGACCTCTGAGATCATTGAGTCCAACTGTCTTCATGCTCCTCTGTATAATTCCATATCCTGCCCTGCTTCAAGTGTGCCAGGAACCCTCTTCTTCCAAAGCAACAAGTATTTCAGGAAGGGAAGCTCCCCGTGCTCAATCTGAGCAGAGAGAAATGAAGCAGCACAGGCAGCGTCTTCAGAGGGATCTCCATCACAATGGATCTCCTCCTGCATTGCCCACAGCTACCTTCATTTCCTTACTTTAAGAGATGAAGTCACCAGGTCCAGTCACACTTGACTGAGTGTGTCTGGGGGTGATGCAGCTCCTCCCCTGTCCCTTGCACGGATGCTTGTGTGGCAGTGACCGTTGTTGGCTCAGGACCTGTCTCCAAGGCCTGGAGCTGGAGATCACGTCATGGCTCTGGGTCATAACTTGCTGTTGACTGTTTCCTGGGAGGAAAGGAAAGGCAGGAAGGAAAAACAACAACTAGTCAAAAGTTCCACTCATGCAAAAAAACCCCAAACCCCAAAAAACTAGAAAAAAACCAAAAGAGGAAGTAAAAGGGAAACATGAATCAGAAGAGCTGGTTTCATTCAAGAGTACAAACTTCTCCAGAGCGCTGAGGCACTGACTCTGTAGCAAGAGTTCCTGCTTTTGGTGGATTTGTTGTGGGACAGTTTGCTGCAAGCAGATCCAAAGTGAGTACATAACAATATTCAGGATTTTCTTTCAACTACATCAGGGAAGCCTTTGAGTCTGGCACAGAGGCCTGGAAGCCAACCTGTCCTTCTTGTAACTGTGTTTGGTGCTCATGGATCTCAGTCCCAGAATCCCAGCATGGTGGAGGTTGGCTCAGCCTGGCTACCCCAGCAGGGATGGAGAACTCTCTGTGACCTGTCACCCCCTGTCCACAGGTGAGAAGAACCTCCTGGAAACACCCCACTGTCACCCCTGGCTCCGCGGAGCAGGAGCAGACAGACAGCAGGGAGAAGGATGTAGCAGCCCTTCCTTCCAACGCCACACCCCAGCTACGAGTCAGGAGCATCCCAGGAGCAGGTAAAGCCCTCGGGATTGTTCCAAGCTTGGTGGAGGGATGCAGGGATGCAGGGTGGAGGAGAGCAGGGAAGCGGGGAAGGCTGGCTGGCTGCAGGGCCCCGGGGACGCACGGCTGTAATCCCCCCGGCTCCGAGCCTCAGCCTCACGTGACCCCTAGGCCACGCCCCTTTCCCGGCGGGGGGCGTGGCCTCCCGGCTCCCCCCTGCTGCGTGGGGGCCGCGGGCTGCCGGTGGGGGGCGGAGCCAAGCGTGACGCCACTCGCGGTCGGCCAATGGGAGCGCGGCGCGGCGCGCTGGGCAGGGCCACCATTGGCGGGCGGTGATGTCAGGGAGGTGCGGGGTAAGCCCGCAGCGGGGCCGGTGGGGCAGAGCCCAGCGCGGCGGGAGCCGAGCGGGAGGTGCCGCCGAAGCGCAGCGGTGAGGGGCTCGGCGCAGCGTGTTGGGGGTGGCAGCCGTGTTACCGGCACCGTGGGGCTCTCTGGGGCCGTAGTGGGTTCAGCGGAGGGCCGTGGCAGCCGCGGGCCGGGCGAGCGGGCCGGTGCCCGAGTTAGCTCCGGTGTGCTCCCGGTAGCTCCGGTGTAATCGGGGCAAGGCTTCCCTGCGGTCGGTGTCCCCGCTGGCGGGGCTGGGCCTCGGCTGGGTCTGCTCTAGAGGTGTTGTCTGGCGAGGCTGCGGGGTTTTCGGGCCGCCCGCTCGCCCCCGTGCTCGCCCGGTAGCGCTTTCGGGGCTCTGCGGCATCTCCAGCGCTGCGGTAACCGGAGACGGGCAGAGCCCCGAGCCCTGCTCCCTCCGTAGGCCTGCTCCGCCTCTGCGCTGGGCTCACGACAGGCAGGTATTGGCCTCTGGGCACGGCATGCTTGTCCGACGGCTTCGGGGGGTCGCTGCTGGGTGATCGCTTCTGGCGTAGGGGGAGTAAAGAGCTGCTTTTCACCTGCTCGAACACAGCCTCCCTGAAGCTTGCGAAGGGTGATGAAAGAAGGCTGAAAGAGTCAAGGGTAGTTTCAGCTAAGGCTGTACGTGGAAGGCTGTACCTTAAGCGTGTGTTGGAGGAGAATATTACTGAATGAATGAGCCCTTGTGCTGGCTGCCACGAGACCCAATAGAATATCTGTTTCCCTCCCCTGTATTTCAGGTGAAAGAAGAGTTCTTGGGGAGTGACGTTAAATCTGAGGCTGTCCAAATGCCAGCTCCCACCCTACAGCCTGCACAGCTCAGTGAGTAACTCTAACCAGGAGCTTGCTGTTACTTTAAATAAGGACTCTTGTTGCCTCGTGCTGTAAGGTGAGAAACTCTCCTGGAAGAGGAGGAAGACAGTGACACTTGGAGCTCCCTAGTATTGCTGGCCATTTTGGCAGAGAGTACAAAAAAGGCTGAAACAGAGCGAGAGCCTCCAGGAGCCTTCAGACTCAAGTTCCGCAGAGGGAAGGTGCCTCTGGAGAAAGTGACAAAGCCCTGGTAGTAAGAAGAGCTTTTCTGGATTGGCTTATCTCTAAAAACCAATCCCTCTCCTATCTGTGCCCTGCTTCCTCATCCCTTTCAGCTTCTGTGTTACTCAGTGGCCTTTGTTTCATCTGGTTTTCTCTCTGCTTGGTGTTGCCCCATCCCAGCAGTCGTGCTGCTGGAAGAAGACCTGGAGCAAGGTGTGCTGAAGTGTCATACATCAAAGAAGAAAAGCTTGGATCCTCTCTGGGTGGCTGCTGTACAACACAGTGCTGGAGAAGAGGCACTTTCCTAGAGAGAATCTGCTGTAGTTCCCTGTCCCTGCAGCGTTCCCTGTTAGCTCAGTGGTTGGTGTCTGCTGTTCCTGGACTTTGCTTGATGGGGATCTCTGCTGCAGGAGCAGTCTCTGCACTGAAAGGCAGGCCAGCAGGGGTAGGAGAGGTCGGCTCTAGATGCTGGAAAGGCCATTTGTGTAAGCTCCTGGCAGAAGAAGCCTTCTGGAACAGCTGCTGGCTGTAGGCCCACCAAGCCAAGGGTCAGGATAGCCTCTCTCCAGCATGTCTTCCAAGCCAGAGCAGAAGGAGACCCACCAGGCCAATGGGGCTGTGCTGCCCCTTGTGTCTGTGGACTGTCTCACCAGTCCTGACCGAGGGCAGCTGGTGGAGCCCTCGGATTTCCTGGGACCTGATGGTGATGGGGTGGAAGCAGTGGTGTTGGAGTCCCGTGCCAATGCCAAAGGGGTGCGAGAAGAAGACGCCCTGCTGGAAAATGGCAGCCAGAGCAATGAAAGTGATGACACCAGCACAGACAGAGGTCCTGAGCCAGCCTCCCCCCTCAAGGAGACATCCTTTTCCATTGGGCTGCAAGTCCTCTTCCCATTCCTCTTGGCAGGCTTCGGGACAGTTGCTGCTGGAATGGTGCTGGACATTGTGCAGGTAGGATTGATGCCTCCTGGCACGTCACTGGGCTCTCAGGGCTCACTCTGGTGACTGTGGCTTGATCCTGAGCCAGGAGGGACTCAAATGCCAAGGCTAGTTCAGCAGATAGCAACTGTGAGGGGGAGAGACACCAGTTACCTCATGTGCTGGTTGGAGTATGGCGAGACAGGAGGAGGCCTCGGTGAAGTCTGCAGTGAGGAGAGGGGAGGCTGTGGGCACCCCTGCACCACAGCTGCCCTGCTGTGGCTCACAGGAGGAGGTTGGAGCTGGCATGCCTACAGCCAAAGCACCTGCCAAAGCAACTGAGACCACTCTGTGTGGTTTGGTTTGAAAGAAAGCACTTCCCTGGTGGTAGCTGTAGACATCCCAACTCCAGCTGCTGGTTCCCCAGCTCCTGTATCCTGTGTCTTGCAGCACGCCAGGCTCGTGCCAGCCAGGTTAATGATTGGCCCATTGCAGGGTGTGCAGGACATGTGCATGGTGGCTCACTCCAGAGGTTGAGGCCTGACTCAGTGGCCCCTGTGCTACCTTCTTGTGCTCTTGAAGTGGCCAGGAGTGATTGGGCTAACAGAGTGGTTCCTGCTGAGATGTCTGGGTGAAGAGTGATGTGCTCCTAGACACGATCTCTCACTGTGTCTCTCATGGCAGGTGACTCTCTGGGAAGCCAGCAGCTGTGCAGCTTGTTTAGGTTTTTACATGGGCTGTGGAACTCTGTTGACCATGGCTTCAGTGTCTCTGCTCTGTGTTTTCCAAGCATGTGTGTCTCTGGCAGCAGCTCAGCTGCCTAACCTCTTCTCCTTTGCTCTGCAAGACAGGCTGTGCCGAGTTCTCCTGGTGCGCAGCTCCAGATGGTGACTGAGGCACAAAACTCACTCATCCACACAGTGTAGATTTAGGAAACTATTTGGATGGAGGAGGAAGCCATTTTGGAGCTGGTTTGTTTGGAGCTGGTTGACCAACCAAAACTGCTCTGCTTTTTGGAGAGGAGCAGGAGCTCCTGTGTGTGCTTTTCAGCAAGGGGTGAACAAGCCCTCAGAGGGTTGGTGTGGAAAGACTCAGCTGTCAGTCACTTGTCTGTTGCTGGCAGTTCTGATCATCTCCACCCATGCTGTGTGCCAGTAAGGCTAAGTCAGGCCTTTTTCTGTGTTTGTGGGTGGTCAGGCAGACACTTCTCTTGCTCCCTAGCCCCTCATGGCTACTTCCCTGCATGCCTGTGCACATTGGTCATCCTTTACAGTTCCTCGTGATGCAACCTGTTGGGAGAGCTGGGAAGTGACTCCAAACAGGAAGGTCTGGCAGTGCTAAACTAATCTGGCAGAGATTTACTGGAATCATTTTCTGAACCAGCCATTCCAAGCATGTTTCCCTTGACAAGGTCCCTGTTTCCCAGAGGCAGGGATTTGAACCCAGCCTAAAGCTTTTCCTGGAGAAGGACCCAGTCCTTCTGCCTGAGGAGGAGTGGGGCAGGGCTGGGATCCTGAGGCATGGTGCTCTCTTCTCCTGCCTGCTTTCTTTATGGCCAGTAGAAATAAAGCTTTTGTAATGTCTCTGTCTCACAGCAGCTCAGCATGGGGCTGTGCAGCTTGCCCTCTGCCAACTCCTGTAACTCCCTTTAGCCTTGGGATTAAATGAGGCATCTAAATGCCATAGGGTGGAAAAGGGGGGTGGGAAACCCGTGGTCTTGGCTTGCTTGCCTGCAGACCTTGGGGAGCTGATCTTGATAACTGGCTTCCCAGAGACTCAAAGCCTTGGATGAAAGGAGGGAGGCATGTGGAGTAGGTAGCTGCTGTCCTGGGGTGGACTGGAGTCCCATTGCTTTGGATTCAGCCATAGTTTGTGGTGGATGGAAGGCTCCATCCACTCACTTTTCTCTGTTATGGATAAACAGACTAATCAGCCAGCTCTAATTGGTCTCCCCACTGGGAAAGCAAGCAGCCCTGGCCTCTGGCCATGCTGTCCCATTAATATGTCCCTGTGAATTTGCCTCTCAGGAGGAGAATTTGCTCCCTTTGGGATTGGAGAGACCTTTGGGCCAGGTGACATGTGAGCATAGCAGCTGCTGTTCTGTGTATGGGCAAGGGCTATTGGCACAGTCTCCTCTCCCAGCAGGGTCCTAGTTATTGCTTCCAAACTTTCCTGCTCCCTGGAGAGGTTTGGTTGGATGGGTGGTGTTTGGTGTGGAGGAGGGAGTCTGCCCGTTGCCACTGCTTGACCTCCTCTGGTGTTAGCATGCCTCTGGAGTGGCTCTTAGCCAGGAGTGGCAGCCTTGGAGCTGTGGCTCTCCTGTTAAGGCTGCTTGTTCCTTGCCCTTTGGGAGGGAGAGTGCTGGGAGAAGCTCTCTGAGTGAAGCAGCCTTCTCAAGGCAGTCACAGCTGTGACCTAGAGCACATCCCTTCCCTCTCAGCTGTCATGAATCACCAGGCTGCAATCCCCTGAGTGAAACCACTGCTACTCATGACTCCTGTGAGCCTTAACTTTGCATGTGGTGACTAAAAATGACAGCAGCTGGGAGGCAGCTGGTACCCTGAAAATAGCTGTTGTCTGCAGGTGTAAAGCTTCTGGAAGGCAGAGAGCCTGGAGGGAACTCCCAAAGCCCACCTGGGGTTTGCTGTGTCTTCCAGAGCCTCTGGCAGGCTGGGGGCTGATCTCCCCTCTCCAGTGCTGCACAGGAGAAGCTGGGGTCTGCTGGCTCTGGGTGCATTTGTGTTCAAAGACCACAGGCTGAGTAGGAAATGAAGCTGAAATAAGTTAAACCTGGACTGCTTGTAGGCTCTGCTCTCCTTCCCCAGAGGCCAGGGAGAGGGTGGTGGACGTGAAGTGTAATTCTTTTCCACAGCTCTGCTCAGGGCTGCCTGGGACTCCTCTTGCCTGCCCAGTGCAGTGTGTTCCCCTCTGCATGGAGCAGCCTGCATGACCTTGGAGGCTCTCCTGTGCTGTGTCAGCCTCACTCCTGCAAACAGCTTATTTCTGTGCTGCTCAGCAGGCAAAGGGATTTCAACAGCTCAATCTGCTCAACTTAAATTCATATCTCTTCTTTTCTTCCCCTCTTTTGTGTTCTCCAAACAGCCTGGCTCAGGTTCTCCCTGGGGAGCCACATTTTGGGCACACAGCTCTGCAGGAAGCTTGCTGCTCTGCAGGAGCCAGGGAGGACTCAGACCTGCTAGTGCCTGTGGCCCAGTGTTGTATAACATCCTCTGTTAGGAAAGGCTGCAGGAGCCCCTGGGTCCTGCTCTTTGCAGTGAGCAAGCTGCTGATGTCTGCAGAAATCTCCTTGTTTGCCTTCACTGAAGGTGGCTTTTTATTCCCTCCTCCAGAACACCCCTGTCCCTCTCCCTTACAGCAGCTTCTGGCACCAGCTTGCAGTGCCAGAGCCTCCCTTAAAGGTTCATTTACAAAGCTGGGCTTGGGATGAGGTGAGGGAGGGCTGCAAACTGGTCTTGGCTGTTGCCTGATCCTGCCTCTGGGATCTCTGGAGGCTGAAGGAGCCAGGAAATTTTGCACAGCACTTCCAGCCTGGGATCTGCCTAATGACCATGTTCCTTTCATGGAGTGATTCTGGTGACACCCAGCTCATCCTGCTGACTGCTGGTGGAACTCCAGGTACTCCTAAGGGGAATCCTAGCAAAGGATCGGCTGGGGCCAGACTCTGCTCAGTGGTGCCCAGGGACAGCCCAAGGGGCACTGGGCACAAACTGCAACCCAGGAGGTTGCAGCTGAGCAGGAGGAGAACCTTGTTTGTTGTGAGGGTGTTGGAGCCCTGGCCCAGGCTGCCCAGAGAGGCTGTGGAGTCTCCTTGTGTGGAGAGATTGCCAAGGCAGCTGGAGGTGACCCTGGGCAAGCTGCTGTGGGTGCCCCTGCTGGAGCAGGGGGGTTGGACTGGCTGATCCCCAGAGGTCCCTTCCAACCCCCTCAGCCTGGGATGCTGGGATCCTGTCTTGCCAAGCAGTTGGAAGTGTTAGAGGGATTTTTATGACTGGAGAATAGTTTTTCCCTTTGGGAAGTGAATCCCAGTTCATGCATCCCAAACACCTGCCTCCTGGCATCACTGTTCTCTCAAGTGGTTTTCCAGGGGAGTGCAGCTTCAGCAGGGTCTTGCAAAGGAGCTCACAGGAAACTGGAGGTTTTTGTCTCAATGGTAAAGGCAGAGGATGGAAAAATACACAAAACCAACCCCAGGCAGGTGTTAGTCATCCAGGTAGAGTGACTTGTACCTGCTGTGAGGTGTTGGCTGATGGGGATCCTAGTCCCAGGAGCAAAGCCCTGTTGGCTAGCTAGCCTGAGGTGTGCCACTGCCAGGAGAGTGCTGAGATGGAGCCTGTGGCAGGTAACCTCAGCAGGAGGAAAGCTGCAGGAGCTGTGGCTGCTGACGTGTTCAGGGCAGCAGGCAGCTGTTGGGAGTCTGATCCCAGCCCTGCTCTGTGGCCCTGAAGGAGCACAGCAGCCAGGCAGTGTGGGAAGGAGGAGTTATTTTGGACACTGAGCCTTCTTGGAAAACAAAGAACCAGGCAGTGAGGTTTGTGCAGCTTGCAGGGTTGTGCTTTAAATACAGTTGTGAGGTATTTTAGGGTGGGTTTGTGTTTTCATGGAAGCCAACTGCTCTCCTCTAAGGCTTCTTTGCAGTTCCTCTGTGGTTTAACCATGCCTCTTCTGCCTCATGCCCGAGGGACCTGACAGAGGTCTGACAAGGCAGAGCAGTGATGTAGGTGCCAGAGGAGGGAGGGCACACACCTCCTGGATGAGGGAGGGGGCCCTGGAGGCCAGAGTGGCTCCTTTTGGCAGCTGGGCAGGATCAGGGAGCAGCACTGCCTTGCCCCCAGCTGTGTTTGTGAGCCAGCCATGTAGGGAATGGCTCTCAGCTGAGCCTGACCCAGCTTCAGGACTGGATTCTGCCCAAAACTGCAAGTATTGGGCAAGTATCTTCCTGTCTTTTGGCCTCTGCCTGCATAAACAGTGTGTCAGTGGTGAATCTTTGGGGGATTTTGAGCTGAAAGTTGCAGAGTGAGGTCTGGTTTTTAAGGTCAGCAGGAACATGTGGCTGCTCCTGCCCCAGTGCCAAGACCCAGTGAAATCACTGCCCAACCCAGAGTGGCACCAGGGGGAGAGCTGGGCTGTTTGCTCAGGGCCACGCAAGGGCAGTGCCAGGTTGTAAAAGCAGATGAGGCAGTGACATTCAGTCCAAAGCAAAGGCTTCTAACAGCTGTGGTTGTTTGGAATGGGTTTTGTTTTCATCTTGCAGCACTGGGATGTCTTCAAGTACGTGACAGAGGTGTTTATCTTGGTACCTGCACTCCTGGGCCTGAAGGGGAACCTCGAGATGACTCTGGCCTCTCGCCTCTCCACAGCTGTGAGTACCCAGGGGGCTGGGGGAGGGGGATGCCTGCTGTAGGAAGGGCTTGGGCAGCCCAAAATCTCTCAGTGGGTGACTACAGAAAGCGGAGGCTGGAGTTTAGGACGCTGGGAAGGTGTCTTCCTCCCCCTGGAGTGATCAGATTTGAACGCTTAATGATGCTGAAGCCTTGCTGACAGTTCACTTCCTTGTCGTGGCTGCCTGTGGGCCTGGAGGCTTTGGCACTGTAATGTCTGGAGTGCTTGGATCCAGTTTGCTTTCTGAGGAAGCTGGGTACAGGCATGTTATCCCAGCAGGCTAAAACAAGCCAGGTTCAGGAGGGCTGGGAGATCAGAGAGCCTGGCAAGAAGCTGAAGCAGAGAGGACCTTGCAGAGGGAGCTAGCAGGTGGATTGACAGCCTCTTGAGGCTGATGGAGAGGCATGGCTGGGCATTTCTCCTGCCAGAATTCAGTCTGATTCCTGTGAACAGTGAGCTCCCTGTGAGAGAGAGGGGCAGGCTCTGTCAGCTCCTCAGAACACTGGGTTAGTCCAGCTGTAAATGAATTGCTTTGTGTTTCAGTGTTTCTCTAGCACAGCAGTCTGTCTCTGGAGCTGAGCAGCACTGCAGAGAGGCTGCCACCCTCTCCTGACAGGGACAGTGTCACTCCTTCCCTCTGCAAAGCATCTTCTGCTCTAGCACAACAGCAAGGGACTGCCTGGTGCTCCTATTCCCATGGTAGAGTGTGCACAGCTTTGAATCTTGCCTTTGCAAGGTGTTAGCTGCCTTCTGCCAAGCTTAAGGCTCCTGTCTGTGTGCTGGGAGCTGCTGGGAGAGAGCAAGCAGCCTGCTCTTGGCCTGAACTCTGCATGGACTCTGTCTGCTCTCCTGATCCTCCCTTGTTCCTCCATCCTAAGCCAAGGGGTGGTGCCAGCTGTGACTCTTTGCTCCTCAGTAGCTTCTCGTTGGCCTCTGAGGCCCAAGGGTTCTGGTGCATTCTTGGATGGCATCAGAGGCCACGTTTTGAGCTGCTCCTCCAGCCTTTGTCCCTGGCACTTTCCTGTCCCTCAGGCAGCAGCTCCCTGGCTGTGCCCTGAAGGAGCCAGTGGCACATGAGCAGCATGTTCTGGAGAGTCTGAGGTTGTCCCTGGAGAGCAGGAAAGCAAAGAGCATTTGCCTGGTCTAGCCCTTGGCTTGGCCTCTGCACTCCAGTCCCTGCCTGCTGATTCCTGTCCCTCTGGGGACCACCTCTCCTTGGGTTCAGCCCTCACTCATCCTTCCCTGAAGGAAGAGGGTGCTGAGCTGCCTGGGGTCTGGCTGTGCCAGCAGTACCTGGCAAGAGCTGGGCTGTGGCTGCTTCCCCTCAGTGCTGCTCTCTCCCCAGGCCCTGCTGGGAGGAGGCTTCATGCTGCTCCAGTGCCAGGGCTTGCAGGGGCAGGCTCAGCTTTGTTTGCCACTTGCTTCTGGGAAACAAATCTCTTTGTTTTAGTTGCTTTCTATTGTTCAGATCATGTCAGGACCCTTGCTGTCCCAGACACAGGCCATTCTCCCTCTTGGCCTTGGCCAGCTTGCACTTTGAGCAGGGCTTTCCTGGGACAAAGGCAGCACAGCTCTTCTGCTCCTCTCCCCTTCTGGGGCTGGCATGGAGCAGGGAAATGAGGCTGCAGAGAGGCACAGGAATGCAAAACTTTCCCCTAGCTGCTGGGGTGGCTGCAGTAGGGTCCTGAGGGAGCTGGCCCAGAGAGCACTGCTTCAGTCTGTGCTGAGTGGTTGCTGCCCTTGCACCAGCTTGGTCTCCTAGTGTCTCCTGCTGCCCCTGAGCTGACAGCTGCAGGGTGCCATTGGGATAGGACAAGTGGTGAGCCCCTGGCCTCCCAGAGAGGTGGGAGATGTCCCACCCCTGGAACCATTCTAGGTCAGGTTGGTTGGGGCTGTGAGCAGCCTGCTCTAGGTGTAGGTGTCCCTGCTGGCTGCAGGGGGTTGGACTGTGTGACCTCTAAGGGTCCCTTCCCACTCCAACCTTTCCATGGCTCTCTGATTCTCTGACATTCATGGACCAGCACCCAGGCTTTGTCCTCTGCTTTCCTTTGCCCTGGCAGGAGAGTGCTGCCTCTGTCTGAATGCCCTAGCTGTGCCCTTTGCCTCCTTGTTCTCTGCATGGTGGGGTAGGGCAGTCTCTGGAGCTTTCCTGTCTCTCCTTGCCCTGTTCTTCCCCCAGCAGGGTTGGGTCCCACGTGCAGGGAGTGGAGGGAGCTCCCCTCTGGTGTGGGTCTTGTGCTCTCTCCCCAGGCAGGCAGGCAGCCTGCAGTGGCCTCTCAGGCTCTGGGTTTCTCATTAGTGCTGTCTTAAAGCACCTCAGAAATTCCTTTCACCATTAAGAAGCAAAACTCCCCCATTATTTGAAGGATTAAAATCCTGTTGCCACTGCCTACAGCCAGGTCCTGTTAATCCCAACCTAATTGCCATGTGGCTGGAATTGGAAGGTCAGGCTTCATAGGGAGCTCCAGTTCCTGCACTGGGTGGGCTCAGTGGTAACTCCAGTCAGCTTTGTGTTGGTGTTCCCCTCATTCCTTCTTCCTCTCCACTCAACTGCCCAGAATAATTCACTTCAGAGATGGCTGCACCCCAGAAAGGAGCTGGCAGTCCTCTAAGCACATGCAGTAAGGGTTAGTTGATCACTCACTTGTTTCTTCTGCAAGAGGATAGCAAGAAAACCTGAGGGGAAGCAATTGCTGCTGGGTTGTGCAGGAGGTTGAGTTGGCTGCTGTCAGCCAGTGACTCCAACAGGCATTTACCACTTCAGGTTGTTCTGAGCCTCTCCTGTCCTCTCCATACTCCTCATGTTGCAATAACACATGACTGGGTATAAGCTTGTGCCCTCTGCTTGGCCTTTCTTCCAGCTCTCTCTAATGACCTAGGAGGTGCTAGGGAAGAGCAGGAAGCTTCTGCTCTGCAGTAGCCAAAGAACCTGCAGGGATTCTGCTGGCTTAGTTTGGGTCATGTGCCAGGGAATTAAAGCAACTTTCCATCTCTTCTGGTTAGTCTGATTAGCATCTCCTGCAGCTGTAGAGGTGCCAGATGACCCATGTGCCATGGCTGCTTCCCACTACTCAGTAGGTCTCCACGTGGCATTAGCCTTGTTTACTCAGCTTGGAACTGAAACAGTTCTTGCTGCCAGCTGCCTCTGCTCTGGCCTTGGCCTTTACCAGAGCTGGGGCACACAGCTGACTTGAGAGGTAGTGCACCCCATTCCCCTCCTGGCTGGCTGACCTGAGGGGCAGCATGACCCAGCTGGGGCTGAGCCAGGCTTGGCCTGGCCACCAGTGGAGTGAATTCAGGGAGTGAGTGCATGGCACTGCATGGGGACAAAGTGTTATCTGCCTGCTTTTGCAAGGTTTTGACATCAATTCCCCTTCACACTCTCTTCCAAGCCCCCTCTGCAGTTGGTCTGGCTCTGCTCCTGCCACAGAGGAGAGCATCAGCCCCTTCCTGCAGCTGGGAAGGAGAAAGTGCTGAAGCTGTGGCCCAGCTGCACACAGACACCTCTTCTGCTGAATTGCTCTCCTGTAACAGCTAAGGATTTGAGGTGGTTACTGGCTTTTCTCCCAGCACAAACTTGCATAGCTGGAAGGCAGGAATTTGGCTGTGAGGGAGTGCAAAATGCTGCCAGTCTCTGATGAGGTTGGGATGTCTTCTTGCAGGCTAACATTGGCCAAATGGATACACCCAAAGAGCTCTGGAGGATGATAACAGGGAACATGGCTCTGATACAGGTAAGAAGAAGTGAAAGGGGAAGAAAGTGCCAGTGTCAGTGGTTGGTGCAAGCCCAAGGATGTGTCAGAAGGTTGAAATGCCTGAGTTTTGCTAGTGCCTGTCAAGATTGCCTGGCTGTGGGGAGGCAGCTGGCACCTTTTTGTCCCACACTCATCTCACCAGAGTGATTTACTCCAGAGGTTAGATTTCTTGGACCCCAGCTGGTTGCTAGTGCACCTGAAGTGTCCCCTGGGTGGTGGTTCTCCCTTCCCTCCCACTGGGGCCACTCTGTTCTGTTGGGGACTGACTGGTGTTTGTTCTCAGGTCCAGGCTACAGTGGTTGGTTTCCTGGCCTCCATGGCAGCAGTGGTGTTTGGTTGGATCCCAGATGGACACTTCAGCATTGATCATGCTGTGCTGCTTTGTGCCAGCAGTGTGGCCACTGCTTTCATTGCTTCCCTTGTTCTGGGTGAGAGACAGACCCTGCACACCTTCCCCTTGCCTCTTCCTAAAATGCTGGCCTCCCCCTTGACCTCTTCCTGTTGTCTCCCTCCTTTTGGCTGCAGGAATGATAATGATTGGAGTCATCATTGGATCCAGGAAGATGGGGATCAATCCTGATAACGTGGCCACACCCATTGCTGCTAGCCTGGGGGATCTCATCACCCTGGCTCTGCTTTCAGGGATCAGCTGGGGCTTATACAAAGAGCTGGGTGAGGAGCAACAAAAGGCCTTTGTCTCTCCGTGGTCACTCCATGTGCTGCTGCATCTCCCTCTCATTTCACCCTCTTTACCCTTTCTGTTCTTGGGGCTATAGAGGATGCCTGGCCTGGAAGCTACCTCAGGTAGTGAGACCTAGGCAGAACTGATAAGGGGAAGAAAAGGATGATGTTTCTGCCTTGTAGCTGCAGACAGCCTTGGCAGTGGTCTGCATGCTTCCTTCTCAGCAGGTAAAGTGGTGAGGGAGAGGTGGTCTCCTTCCAAGTGCCAGGGGCTTGGCTGTGGCTGAAGCAGTGGGAGAAGGCAGCTATGGATTCATCCTTTGTACTGTCAGCACCTGCTGGGGATCCTCAGTGCAGAGCTGCAGCTGTAGACTCTAGACTTCCTCCTCCCTCCCTTCCACCTTCCTTCCCTGGCTGGGATGCAGGGGATGTGACTCAGCCAGGGGTGAAGCAGCCCTGGGACAACTTCCCCAAGAGAAGGAAGTGGGAAGGAGCAGTTGAAATGGAAGAGATCTCACTTGGATCTGTTGATAAAGGCCTAAGGAGTACTACAGGAGGAGGAAATGTCATCTTGCCTTGGTTTTGGCTGGGATAAAGTTCATTTTCTTCCTAGAGTTAGTCCATTGCTGTGTTTTGGAGTTAGGATGTTTTACTTGGTGCTAAGCAGTGTTTATAGCAAGTCAGAACTCCTCAGCTTCTCATCCTGCCCTGCCAGCAGAGTCTGGACTTGCACAAGGAGCTGGGAGGGGACACAGCCAGGCCAGCTGACCTAAACAAGCCAAAGAGGTGTTTGTGATGTTCTGCCCAGCATAGAAACTGGGTGGAATTGGGCAGGGGACCCCAGAAGTCAGGGGTTGGCTGGCCATGGGTCAGCAGTTGTGTTGTGCATCACTTGCTTTGTAGAGCCCTGTATTATTTTCCCTTTTCTCTCCTACTAAACTGTCTTTATCTCACCTGTGAGTTTTACTCTTCTCTCTCCCCATCCCCTTGCTGTGGGAAGCAGCAGCTGTGTGGTTCTCACTTGCTGCCTGGGGTTAAACATGACCCATGTCCCGTGGAGCTGAGGCTGGCCTGCTCTCCTTTGCCTGCCCTTCCTGGAGTTTCTGGCTCCAGCAGGCTTTGGTGAGCTCAACTGAAGTCCAACTCACCTCCCTGCAGCAGGATGTGTCCTTGATCTGTTGTCTCTGCTGATTTTCCCCCTCAGGGAGCAAAGCCTATGTGAATCCTTTGGTCTGCATCTTCTTCATAGCTCTGCTGCCCATCTGGGTCATCATTGCCAAGAAGAATGCAGCAACTCGGGAGGTGCTGTACTCTGGCTGGGAGCCAGTCATCATTGCAATGGCTATCAGCAGGTAGGAGGAGTTCCTCTCTCCCAAACACAGACGGGTAACCACACCCCCTTTCCCCAGCCTTTTCAGCCTCTCAGCCCTTGGTGGATGCTGGAACAAGAGGGAACCAAACCTCTTCTGCTTCCACAGTCCTGACTGCCAGGAAACTGGAGGTCATCTTGTGTTGTCTAGGCAAAGACAGGTGGGGTTCTAGGTCCTGAGGCACAGGAGGGGTTGAGCACCTGACTGCTGCCATCCAGAGCCTTAGCAGTGTCCCAGGGGAGGCTGGCATGGCCGTGGGGTAAGCACAGATCCCATCCAGCAGTGCTCTGCCCAAGAGCCCTCTCTGCCCACTGAAGGGCAGGGTTGCTTCTGATCACTGTGCTGCAGTTAACTCTGCATTGGGGGGTTTGGTCTGATGCTTTTTGGCAGCAGGGAGAAAAGATCCTGCTAAAGCTCTCTTGTTATCAAATATTGAAGCTTAATATCATGTGCAGCAGCCAGAGGTGCATGTTAAGAGGTGTCTGTGTATATCTATTCCCCTGGGGTGCACCCACTGCAGCAGGGAGAGCCCTTAGTGCATTGCTTATTTCCTAAGGAGCTTTCAGCACTGACCTCTTCAGTCTTCCCTCTGCAGTGTTGGAGGTTTAATTTTGGACAGGACAGTCTCAGATCCAAACTTTGCTGGGATGGCTGTCTTCACTCCAGTTATTAATGGTGAGTTTCTTTCCCCTCTGCTATTGCAGCTCTTGGCAGCCAGGGCAGCTGTCCTCTGGCCCTGCTTTCAGGCAGATGAAGGAGTCTGAGTCCTTTTGGATTGCCAGGGAGACATGGTGGCTCCACCTGGTGCCAGCCCTTCAGCAGAAGGTGGCCAGCTTGGGAGGCTGTCTAAAGAACAGATTTCCAGGGCCCCAACAAAAAAAACCTGTCTCTGCTGTTTGATTCCTCCTGGCTGCTGGAAGACCTCCATCTTCCATGGGCTCTGCTTTGTGGCACCTGGCAGCACAAAGATTGGGATTTGCAGCTCAGAATCAGGAGAACTAATTGCTTCTGCTGCAAAGCTCTGACCTCCTTTCTGCTTACTGAACTAGGGAAACTCTTCTTTTTATTCAGTTTTGCAATCAGCTGAGTCAATCCTGAGCTAGTGCCCCTTGTGCTGCTGGCTTCCATTCTGCCCCCCTGTAAAAACTGGTGATTTTAGACTTCCTGTGTCTGTTTTGGTGCCTGATTCATCAGTTTGTTTGTTTGTTTGTTTCCCATACTTTTTCTAGCCAGAGCTGCAGGAGTAGAATTGTATCTGTTTGACAGAGAGGCCTGAGGGGAAGCCACAGAACAGTGTGCTTTGTCTCAGCCCTTCACATCCTGCAAAAGTGGAGTTCAGCTCAAAAATAGACCAGCCTCCATTATTCCAGCACCTGGCCATGCCAGCTTTGCTGGCTGCTGAAAATAGCTCTTTCTCTTTAAGATCTTTGGAGACCTCCTCTTACTGCTCTCTCTTTGTCTGCAGGAGTGGGTGGCAACCTGGTGGCAGTGCAGGCTAGCCGCATCTCCACCTACCTGCACATGAGTGGGATGCCCGGAGAGAACTCGGAAGCAGCTCCTCGCAAGTGCCCCAGCCCCTGCAGCACTTTCTTCAGCTCAGGTAGCCACCCTGCCTGCTGCAGTCTCTGGGCTCCTGCCGGCAGCAGTTGCTGCAGCTGGATGGGGCGGTGGCTGGGGAGATTGGGGCAGGAAACGGTGGCTGAGGTCTGCTCCGAGGCGGCTCATGGCTGTGGCTGTCCTCTGGCCTGCCCTGCCCTCTAGAGACCGTTAGACCTTCGGCAGAGCTGCTCTGGGAGAGGACGCAGCTCTGCTGGGTGAGGACAGGGGCACAAGTCCCCTGCCCTGGCTGCCTAACGCTGCTGATCCTCCCCCTTCTCAGCCTTTGCCAGATGTGTCCAGGATACTGAAAGCTGCCTTGGGGCCGCTGGAGTGCTGCAGCTCTGCTGGGCTTCCAGAGCTGCACTTACAGAAAGCTTCTTGCTTAGGAAGGCTTCTGAGCAGCTCTGTTATTTGTGGCAGAGCACAGCCCAGACTTGCATTCCGACACAGTGTGGGCAGAGGTTGTTGCTCTCCAGCCTTCCTGCAGAGGCTTGGTAGCCTGCAGCCTGGGTCCTGGCCTGCTGGGTCAAGGCTGTTCATGAAGGGCAAGGAGGGGTGAGAGGTCTCCAGTGTGGTGGTGATCTCTTAGGGAACTGAGCACCAGACAAGGTACAAAGAGAGCTCTAAGGAAGCTCAACGTTCACACTAGATTCTTCAGAGCTCTGGCTGTGGGACATGAGTCCTTTTGGCAGCTGAGACTGGAGAGAAGGCTTTGCTCTGGGGTCAGAATTAAGCTGTCCTACTGAACTTGGTGCAGAGAGTCCTTGGGTGTCCAGGCAGCTGGGTTCAGGGTGCTGCCTTCCAGCATAAATCTGCACTGCAGGAATCCTTTTCCAGCCTGCTGGCCTTGCTTCTCATTTGACCGTGGTTGTGCAGCTTTGTCCCCTGGAGTGCAGGGAGGCTGCAGAGTTCCTTGTCTGAAGCCTGGCCTCAGTCTGTGTCTCCCTGCAGATGTGAACTCCCGCTCTGCTCGTGTGCTCTTTCTCCTGGTGGTGCCTGGACACTTGGTTTTCCTCTACACCATCAGCTCCATGCAAGGTGGCCACACTACCCTCACCCTCATTTTCATAGTCTTCTACATGACAGCTGCACTTCTCCAGGTAAGCTGGGGCCTCTCCAGGGGCAGCATCCCCTCACCCCAGCCCGAGGGGTTACAGCCAGATGTTCTGCAGTGGAGTCCCTGCTCAGCCAGTTGTGCTGGAGGTAGCTTGCTGAAGGCACAGTGATGTCCCCTGTCCCTAGGTGAGGGGTTTATGTGCTGGGCAGAGGTATGCCAAGCAAGTTGTATTTGTCAGATAAGCCCATATCAAACCAAATAATTCCTTTTATTCCCTTCCTGGAGACACAAGTTTTCCTTTCTCCTGTTCTTGGCAGGTTTTGAATCTGTCTTTTGTCTCTTGAGGCCTTCTGATAGCAGAAGTGTTTACCTTGTGTGTGTTAATCTATCCTGTAAGGTGCTTTAAAACTGCTGGGGAAGAAAACAGGATGTGGACTTTGCAGGGACCCTGTGTGGCTTGTCCTGCCCTTTCCCTGCCTCCCCTGCAGGGTAGAGACCTGCAGCAGGAGCTGGGTGACCCTATAGCAATGGTGCTTCTGAGAGATGTACACAGACTGAGGTATTCATACCTCAGAAACCCAGTGGCCACTTGCAGGAGCCTGGCTGCCACTTAGGAGGGCAGGGAGAGAAGCTCTGCTTAGGGAGTTTCCTGCTGAGCCCAGCTAGGCTGCCCCCTCCTCAGCTCCTCTGTTTGGGGAAGCTGTGCCTGCTTTCAGTCTCCCCTAAAACCAGCAGCCAAGGCCAGCCTGAGGAAATGAGTCAGAGCATCCAGCAGAGGCAGGAGCAGGGTGCTGGCATCCAGGAGGCTAAATTTAGGTTGTCAGTTTCTGTTGGTGCAAGGCAATCGGAGGGGGCTTCCGCTCCCAGCAGCTCTGCAGAACCACTGCTGCCAGAAGCCTGCAGGGGAGGGAGCAGCAGGGCAGAACTGGGAGCAGGGGAACCACCCTGTGCTGACCTGGGGGCTAGGGAACACCAGAGCAGAGCTGGGGAACCACCCTGTGCTGACCTGGGGGCTAGGGAGCACCAGAGCAGAGCTGGGACTGCGTGCTGACTGTTGTGGCCTGGAGCAAGACCCTCCCAGCCCTGCAGATCCCAGTGGCCTGTGGCCACTTCCAATCCCTGTCCCAGACCTAAGGCTCCAGAGAATCCAATGCAGGTTTCTTCTGTCCCTGAATGGCCCTAGGAGCCTCTTGCTGCACTGCAGCAGGTGCAGGAGCACATCCCACTCTGGTAGTTTCAGCTGCTGGGCAGTTGTGCTTTTATTTCTGGAAGCCAGGCATTGCTGTCCCTGCCCAAGCATCCTGTGTGCTCCCCAGTCCCTTCTCTGCTCCTTCAAGCTTATTCATGTTAGATCTGAAAACTAAGATGCCAGGTTTAGACTCTTTGGTGTTTGGGTGCCAGTGCTTTCCCTTCTAAGCCCCAATTGGATGGTGACCTCTGAAGCTAAAGGAGAACGGGGCAGAGACTGTGTAAGGACACAGGGTTTGGATGCTGAGGGGCCCACTGACACCCACCCAGTTCCTCTTTGTGCTGTGCTTGTTGCTGTGGGGATGCAGTAACCCTCTGGGAAAGAGGGAAGGCCTCTTTTTGGTCTTTAAATAATACTCAATGTATATAATTACCTTTCTGGAGCCCAGTGCTCAGCAGGGTTCTCCTCACCTCCCAGCAGCTCTGTTCCCAGGAGGAGGCTGTGTCCCCGAGCTGGAGCTTCCCCAGCTGATGCTCCATGAAGGCTGGGATTGCAGAGGTCAGGATTTGTGGCTGATGTGGCTCTTTTCTTCCTCCCTCCCAGGTGCTCATTCTTCTCTACATTGCTGACTGGATGGTGCACTGGATGTGGGGCAGGGACCTTGATCCTGACAACTTCTCCATCCCATACTTGACGGCGCTGGGCGACCTGATTGGCACCGGGCTGCTGGCTCTCAGCTTCCACATCCTCTGGCTCATTGGTGACAGGGACTCAGATGTGGGAGACTAGCTCTCCCTGCTGCCCCCTTCTCACAGCTCTCCTGCTCCTCTCCTTCTCTTCTTCTTTCCTTTCCTCCACCCTTTGCTCTCCTCTGCTTCCCTCCCCTGCCCCTGTCTCTCTTGAGACTGCCTCTTTGATACTGGATTCTCATTATTTTCAATGGGAGTTTTACAGGGTTTCTATTTCAAGCCAAGTTTGTACAGAACATAGATCTAGTTTTAGGAAGGACAAAAAAAAAAAGTGTAAGGAGACAATCACCAAGTGCAATTTCATAGCAGTTATGTCTGAACCAAGGGTAGAGGGAAGCCAGTGCTCAGGCAGGTCACCCAGGGAGCCCACCCTGTCCCAGCCACTCCAGGTAAGGGCTGCTTTTTGTGCTTCATAAGCATTACCAGTCCTGGAGGTGGTGAGGTTCAGATTTCTGTCACTGAACAGACACCTTCTGGCAAAGGACAACCTCATGGATGGGGGCCTGGGGTATCTCCTGTCTTCTCTGCCCTCTGAACTCCCCTCCTGTGCCTGGCACCCAAAGCATGTGGCTCTCTCTGGTGGAAGGGATCAGCAAGAAAGGGTACTCTGTGCTGAAGCAGCCATTCCTCTGTGCCCACAAGGAAAGTGGAGTCATCTTGGGTTGAGGACTGCAGAGCCCCAAAATCTGCCTGGGAGCAGGCTGGTCTCTGCTGACAGGTTTAGGCTCCCTCGTGCCAACCATCTGGCAGCATCTGGAACTGCTTCGTGCAGAGGGCTACACTCTCTGCTTTGTCTGAAGAGGCTGGGAGCTCTCCCCATCCATCCCTCTCCCCATCTGCTGGAGCTGTCAGGGATGCATGCTCTGAGCCACCTTGGGCACAGCCCTGTTTTCATGGCAGCCTGCTCACTTCAGTTGATTTTTCTTTCCTGGAGGAGCAGGTGGAAAATCAGATCCTCTTTTCTGTGTGAAGATTTTCTTTCAATTGCCAAATGCTGCTGACAGCCCCATTGCAGCTGGGAAGAAGCCTCCCAATACCTCTCCCAGTTGAGCTTGGGGCATTTCAAATTTGGGAGCATTAGGTTCTTAGGACACCCAGGTTCAGGCACTGGATGTCAGCTCTCCTTCTGGTTAGCCAGGCAGGCTGAGAGTGCTCCAGCTCTGCTCCTGGTCCAGGCACTGCCTGTTCTACTTCCCTGCAGCTCCAGAGCATAGCCTGAAAGCTGCTGGATTTGTGGCTTTCTGCTGAAGGGATGCAGTCAGCTTTCTGAAGCTCTGGTTCTTGGTGCAGCTCTGTGTGGGACTGTAGCAAAGGCACCACTTGCCCTTGAGGAGGTGTGTGAAGTCTGGTGCCAGGGTTCCAGCCAGCTTCTGTGCTCTGCCTCCTTCCTCTCTGCTTTTCCTGCTCTTCAGCTTGGTGATGGCTCAGATGCCTCCTCCTCTGCTGCTGCTGCATGTTGGAAGGGCTCTGGTGCAGTGTAAGGAGAGAGAACCTGTTCTGCTGCCTGACTAAAGCTCTCATCACTGATCCTCCTGAGTGCTGTTGGCTCTCAGGGCTCTTTAGCTGTCCCATGGGGCTGGAAATCAACTGAGTGAGGCCAGTGCAGCTGGATGTCAGCAGGTCTTATTGATCTGGAGACCTCACTCAGTTACAGCCAGTTTAACTGATGTGCTGGAGCAGGCAGTGCTGCTAAACTGCTCTGGTGCATGGGTAGAAATTGAATGCACCACTGGGCACAGGGGGAAGGCTCTGGGCATCTGCCAGGGATGGGGAAAGCACAGCCTGTCCCATGGGAGCCTGCTTTCAGTGCTGCACTCTGCAAAGCTTGAGGAGCTGCCAGTGTCTTCCCAAATGCTGCAGGAATGCCTACAGCAGCACCTTGCATCCCATCCCAAAACGACAGCCAGCCAGGCTCTCCTTTTGCTTAGCTGAGTAGGCTCAGAGTGCTCCAGCTCTGCTCCTTGTCCAGGCACTGCCTCTCCTGCTTCTTTGCAGCTCCAGAACATAACTTGAGAGCTGCTGGATTTGTGGTTGTCTCCTTTACCTCTTGCTTTCAGCACGTTCCACAGCAGAACACAGCCATCCTTGGGTGGCCTCATTTCCTGCTGTAACTCTGGTGTTTCTTGTGCAAATCAATGCTTGTCTTCTCCTCCTTCAGTGCATCTCTTCTCCTCTCCCAGTCATGCTTGGGCATCTCTGCCTAGCTGGGAGATGGTGTGATGTGGTGCTGGGAGTGGTGATCTCCATCTGTGGCTCTGGGCCATGCCAGGGCTAGCTGAGCTCTGCCCAAGTGCAGACTGTTTGCCTTTGAGGTGGAAGGAGTGATTTGTTCCTGCCTGCCTCTAGAAAGCAGAGCTAATGCACCCCTGATGGCCTCAAGTCAAGAGCAGAGCTGGTTTGGGATCAGGCACTGTCTCAGTCCAGAGATCAGGCTGCAGAGCTGGAGAGAAGCATCTTGGAAAAGCCAGGATTAATGAGTGGGAAACCAGTTCTGGAAAGCCCCAGGAGCAGATGGAGCCAAACCAAAGGGCAGCCAGGCTCTTGCCTGCTCCAGGACCTCTCTGAAGGTGTTAGAGGAATCCTCTCCTGCAGCAGTGGGTGTGTGCTGAGCTCTCCTCCTGCCTGGGCTGTCAGTGGTGCTCAGGGGCAGAGCTGGGATCCTTGCCCTCTCAGGCTGCTCATTCCCAGCCCCTCAGAAGAGCAGGGGGAGATTTCTGAGGTGGTTTCCCCCTTTTCTTGCTGGTGTAACCTCAGGCTTGTCCCCTTCCCATCTTTGCACATGTCCTGGGTGGCAGGAGCTCTGACCCTCACACTCCCCACCCAGGTGATGTGGCTGCTCCCAGATCTCATTTGGCCAAAGCTCTGCTCAAAAGAAAACCCCAAACCTCTCAATCTTCACAGCCAGCTGTGGGGAGGCCTCAGCCCTGCTGAGAGCATTCTCTGCTGCTCATCTGCTTTCTCTGCCTGATGTTGAGGGCTAGATAGGAAACTTCCTTCCATTAACACTTAAGCTTTTCTATACATATATGAGAAACTCTCCTGGTCTTTTAGGTGTCAGATCATTCTTTAGTTGCCCAGGAAAAGATTCCCCAGAGGATGAATCTACTGCTTGTAGTCTGTGAAGTGGAGGGACCCAGAGGGGGTGGAGAGCTGTCATGCTGCTGGGCTGGTGGTGGCTCTGCACCTAGAGAAGGTCCAGAGTGTGTGTGAGGGAATAGGTCAGGGAAGAATCCAGCTGAAAGCTGAAGAGTATCAATGGTTATCAACTTCTCCCACCAGCTGCACTCAAATGCATGCCTACTGCATCCAGCTGACTGCAAATGGAAACTCCTGGTTTACTCTTTTTATTAAAGGAAAAAAAAAAAGACTGTCTTAATTATTTATAGTTGCTATAACTGAATTGACAGATGTCAACTTAACTGATAAATTATATTTGGTTAAATAAAGATGACATTTATTTATGTGGCCTGTGCTGCATTCCTTTCCTACAGCTCTACCTGCTTGCAGGTCTCTCCTTCACATCTTGCAGCTGATTTTTAGCTCACACAAACACTGGTGAGAGGCAGTGGAAGGAGTGTTAAGGAAATCAAACAAATTGCTGTGCAGGAAGCAGGCAGTGATTAGTGCCAGTGCCAGAGGCCCAGGCTGGTTCTGCCCATGCCCTTGGCTGCTCCCAGGAGCTCCCAGCAGGAGCTGCAGGTGTTTGCTCCCAGCCCTGTGCTCACTGTGGACTGAAGCCCTGCCCTGGCCTCTCTGCCTGTGACTCTTGGTTAAGGTATGTGGGGCAGAAGGATTCTGCACGCTTCTAAGGGCGCCTTAAGCCTCTGAACTTGCAGGAATTCGTGGCTGTTGGAGGACTCCCACCCTCCCCTGCTGTGGGATTGGCTGCTGTGGACTGTTTTCCTGCAGGGCTGTGCCTCCTGGCTGCTCACCCAGCAAGGAGCTGGCTGGAGAGTCCTAAAACAAAGCCCCAGCCATGGCAGGGCCCGGGGAGCAGCCACCAAGCCCTTGCTGGCTCTAAGCTCTCCTCTGGCCCCAGGCCATGCTACCTGAGGTTGCAGGTCAGCGTCCCACACCCAGTGAGTCTCAGGGTGTTTAGCTTGGTCTCCAGGGGCTGGAGGGAGGGTTTTGTTTTCCTTTCCTGGTTGGGGAAGCGGTGATGGGGGAAGCTGCTGAAGACCTCTTAGAGAGAGAAACGTTCTGGCATTAACTGGAGACCTTAAAGGAATCCCAGCAGTGGTGCAGCATTGCTTTACAATAGATACACCTCTATGTGTGCACCTTGTGGATTCGTTTTATTTGTCTGCTGCTTGCAAAAGGTCCAGGTCTGGGGGTGCAGGGGTGTGCACGGGCCTGGGACTGGGACTGCACGGGCTGGGTACAAGAACGCAGGGGGCAGGGTCCAGGGGTGCAGGTGCCAGGGGTGGATGGAGCTGAGGACAGGGGTGCAGGTGCCAGGGGTGGATGGGGCTGAGGACAGGGGTGCAGGTCCCAGGGGTGGACGGGGCAGGATCTGGGGATGCAGGTCCCAGGGGTGGATGGAGCTGCTTACAGGGGTGCAGGTCCCAGGGATGGATGGGGCTGGGCCCGGGGCTGAAAGGGGCAGGCAGGGACAGGTCCCTGCGGTGCGGACTACAGGTCCCGGCAGCCTCGCTGCCGGCGGCGGTTCCGCTGCTGCCTCCACCTGAGGATCACATGACCGCGGCGGGGCCGGGGCCGGGGCCGGGATCGGGATGGGGCAGCGCGATCGCATGTTCAAGGTGCTGGTGGTGGGAGACGCCACGGTGGGGAAGACATCGCTGGTGCAGCGTTATGCCAACGACAGCTTCAACCGGCACTACAAGTCCACGGTGGGAGGTCAGAAGGGCTCGGGGAGCTGGGGGCTGGGGCGGTGCAAGCGCCAGGCAGGGTGTAGCCGGGAGCCTGGTGTGCCGGGGACGGCTCGGTGTACCCGGGAGCCTGGTGTGCCGGGGACGGCTCGGTGTGCCGGAGAGCCTGGTGTCACTGAAAGCAGGGTATCAGCGATCCTGGTGTCCCAGAGAGGCCGGTGACCTAGAGATCCCAGTGTCCCGGAGATCCTGGTGTCCCAGGAGCAGCCATCCTGTGGCTGTGGTCTGACCGTGACGGTCTGGGCTGCAGTTTATTTTCCCTTCTGAAGCCCGACAGGGTTCTTGCTTGGCTTAAAATGCCTAAATGTGGAATGATTGCATTTGTTGCTATTAAGTATCCCTTGCTCGGAGGCTCTGATGGGAAACTTCCTCCTCTCCTTCCCTGCAGACAGTGAAGCAAGAACCTGTCCAAGGAACAACCACCCCCTGGTAGTTACTGGGGTCTGCTTGTCTCCCAGTGGCTCTGTCCCTCTTCCCAGGTGCCCCAACCAGTTTTGGGTTACAGCCTCAGCTCTTCCCAGCAAAACCACCAGCAGCCTGGTTCTGGTGTTAATTTGGCAGCATGAAGTCACCACTGAAGTATCAGGAGTGCTCTGGGGAGATGATGGGGGGAAACAAGGAGGTTGGGAACGAGACGAAGTGGGATCAGTTGTTCTTTGTTTGACATCACTGTAAATGAATAACCTACAAGGATCAGGAGCTGCCAATTCTTCACCCAGTAAACCTCCCTGAGAACCCAAAGCAGTGAGGGCTGAGCCAGGTTGTTTAAATCTTCTTATTCATGAACTGAGGGGAGATGAATTAGAAATTGGAAACAGTGGAGAGCTACATCCCACTGGGGCAGGGCACTTGGTCACTCCCAGCAGGAAGAGCTGCAGCTACTTCTTGTTTTTACTGTTTGTTGGGCATGGCTGGCAGTGTAACAGCACACTGTCCCCCTGCAGTGAAAGCTTTGTGCATCACAACCTGATAAAAAGGCAGTGTTTCCCCTTTTGACTCTCTCCTGGTTACCACTGAGGTGTAGGTGGTGGTAAGGAGTGTGGAGACCCAAAGCTCCAGGTACCAGCAGCTGAAGGTTTCAGGCAGCAGAAGGAAATCCAGTGGTTTACTGGCATTTAGGAAGTTTCCTTTCCTTGCTCTCCATGCAATAAGGTTCCCAGGATCCTTTTGTTTGCCTGTGGTTGTTCAGGGTTAGAGGCTGGAGGAATTCTTACTCCTGAGCATTTCAATTTCTGCTGCCTTAGCTCTTGGTCTGTGTCTCTAGTGCCAATGTTCCAACTCCAGAGAGCAGGAACAGCTCTGTGCTGCAGACAGGGAGTTGTGCATGGGATGGTGATGGACCCTGGGGATCCAAGATTCTGAAAAGCCAAAGTGATTTAGGGCAGTGGACACCCAGGGCTGTGTCTGCTGGGAAAATTCCACCTCCTCCTTCCCAAAGAGCTGCAGAGCAGCATCTCTGCCACCCTTTGCAAGGGCTCTGCCAGGCTGGGCTCTGCAGGAGGGGAAGGAGCACAAGGTTCCTTCTGTTCTTTAACTCTTGAATCCAAAGTTGAGGAAGGGCTAAGGCCAGCACAGCATCCCAGGGAAGGGTGAGATGCTGGTAACACCACATGTGCTTATCTGAGAGCACTTTGTGTGCCTGTGGTCACCCCCTGCAGGGTGTGGAGCAGAGAATGTGCAGGACCGTCTGGGTTAACACTGCCCCTGCAGCTTTCTGTGGTGGAAGAGAAGCTGGGTCTGCTCCTGCTGCTTGGGGTGATTGTGCAGTACAGGCTGCCAGGGCTGGCTTGGCCTGTGCTGGGAAATGGTGAGAGGCTGCAGAGGAGCAAGCCTCTGCTGCAGAATGGCCCTGATGAGCTTTCCTTTCTTTTTGGGGCATCCTCTAGTGGATTTTGCTCTGAAGGTGGTCCAGTGGTCAGAGTCAGAGACAGTGAGACTGCAGCTCTGGGACATTGCAGGTATGTTCCCATGAACCAGGAAGCTGCTGAGGAGCTTTCAGTGCCTTGGCTTTTGCTTTTTCTCTTTCCCTTTGCCTCTTTCTTATTTTTCTTTCCTTTTTCTTCTTTGATTTTTCCTTTTCCTTCTTCTGTTTTTTCTTTCCCTTTCCTTTTCCTCTTTCCTTTTTCCTTGGTCTTTTTCCTTGTTCTCTTTCCCTTTCTCTTTCATTTCCTTTCTTTTTCTCTCTTCCTTGTTCACAGGAGACTGCTGCAGCAGTAAATCCTAGCAGGCTGTCAGTTCAGGGCCAGGACTGCTCTGTTTGCAATGCTGTCTCCAGTCTGCAATGGTAATTTAACTGTTTCATCACAAGGCATCTGCAAAGGCCACAGCAGTGCAGATGATAAATCCTCTCAGGGTTTTCATCTCCCTTTCAGAGCAGAGCAAACAGGCTCAGCTGTAGCTGGATGTGTAACGTCTCAGCTCCAAGTCTTCTGTTAACATTGCAGTTGCTGGCAGGACACCAGGAATGCCTGATCCTTGCAGGGAGCAGCTCCACTGCCCTGGCACTGCTCTGGCTGTGGGGGTCAGGACTGGGACCTGGCTGCTCAGTGACCTGTGTGAGCAGGACCAGTGGATCCCTGGGGAGCAGCCATGGTAAGAGGAGACCATTGAGTGCCCCTGAGGTGGTGGGGAGTGGGGCAGCCTCCAGGGAATGGTGTTAGCTGTGATGACAGGGAGCAGGGAGCTCCCTAGAGAGGTGAAGAGAAACGTGGTTCCCAAATCTACCCCACATCAGAAGAGCAAGGAGAGGCTGGTGCAGCAGCATCTCTAAGATGGCACCTCTGGAGCTGGAGGGGTGAGGAGAACAGGGCTGTGGTTTCCTCCCGGTTTGCTGTTGAAGATGTGCCTCTGGAATCTTTAACAAGAAAAGAGGAAGGAGAAGTTTGCAGCAAGAGGATTGCAGCAAGAAACTGGTTTCAGTTTCAGCCCTGAAAAGGCATTTAAGATTTGGAAAGCAGAGAGGCCAAAGTTGGTTCTTGCTCTTGCTCTGGCTCTTGGCTCCCTCTTGGGTTCCTCCTGGCCCTGCTTCTCCTCCTTCTCCTGCTCTTCAGGACTGCCTCCCCATTTGTTGTGGCTGCTGTACCTGCCCTGAGCTAACTTTGTGTTTGCATTGGTGTCAGTTCTGTTGTTCCATTAAATCCATTGTCATTTCCCCTCTCCTTTTCCCAATCCCCTTCTCTGCTGGGCAGGGTCAGTGGGTGCTAGAGCAGCTCCCATAGTTTCTTTCCAGGGGGGTAGATGCTGAAGCAGTCTGTCAGTGTCTCTAGAAGGTGATGTTTTCCCCTTGCTCCTGAAGGGCAGGAGCGCTTCACCTCCATGACACGGCTCTACTACAGGGAGGCAGCAGCCTGCATCATCATGTTTGATGTCACCAACATCAGCACCTTCAGCAACAGCCAGAAGTGGAAGCAGGATTTGGACAGCAAGCTCCTGCTGCCAGATGGGAACCCTGTGCCTTGCCTTCTGCTGGCTAACAAAGTGAGCAGCTCCAGACCGTGCTCTGTGTGTGTGTGTGCAGGAGGGATGGAGACCCCTTTAGCTCTAAGCCTTGCCCAGAGCTGTCCCCTGGCCTGTGGCCTTCTTCAGCCTTTCCTTAACTCTTCTGGAACTCTTTCTCTAGCAAGGATTCTCCTCTGTAACCAGGACACTGGTAGGATGTGGCTGGCACTAAGGAGCTGCTAACTTGTGCTCTGGGATGCAGAGCCTTGTGCTGTGCTGCTGGAGGTTGAGTTCTGTAGCTCCTGGGTTCTAAAGCTTTCCTTTTCTCTTTGGATCTTTCACTTGCAGTGCTGGGAAGGTTGTGTATGCCACTGCAGGTGAAGTTTCTGTTCCAAGCTGCCAGAGGGATGGCCAGTCCTGACTTGGAAGCAGCAGCAAGCTCCTCCACAGTGTAGATCAGTTGCTGCCTTTGATGATTTATTTGTCTTTCCTTTACCAAGAACCTTTCTGTTCCTCATGTGCCAGCCTTGGCTCAGCAAGCCTCTCCAGAGTCAGTTTGAGACTTGCCTGCTTTGGGAGAACCTGCCACTGGAGATGACTCACAGAACATGATGGGTGGGCAGGAGAGTGGCTTTTCTTCTGCACTTCTTCCCAAAGAGTGCCTCTCCCCCACAGCTGCTTCAGGGTGACAGTTCTGCCTGCACTGGGGAGGTCTCTGTGGCCTCCACACGCTAACACAAGCTGTTCCAGGGCAGGTTTCCTCACTGCCTCCTCCTGCATCCCCTTGGGCTCAGCCTGACTGCCTCAGCAGCACTGGTTCCTTTCTGCTGAGAGCCCAGGAGGGTTTGGAGCAGTGACAGTGCTGGATGAAGCTCCATTCCCTGCATGCTTGGCTGAGGTGTGGCAGCAGCTCAGATCAGATAAAGATACTGTTGCTGGCTACATCCCATGAGGAACTTTGCCCTGAGAACTCTCTGTCAGGTTGGGGTCTGGGGGATGTGGAGATCTGAGCCTGCTGCCTGCACACAGTTCCCCTCCAGCTCAAAGATGCAAAGGCTGAAGGTCCCATGGCTGTTTCTGCCTTTGCAGTGTGACCTTTCCCCATGGGCAGTGACCAGAGAAGAAGTGGATCGTTTCAGCAAGGAAAATGGCTTTTCTGGCTGGGTGGAGACATCTGTCAAGGAGAACAAGAACATTCATGAGGCCATGAGGTAGGCACCATGAGTGGTGATGCACCAAAGAGTTCAGACACAGCCACCTCTGGGGTGAGGGGAGATGCTGTCAGTGAGTATCAGGTAGCAGCAATAATACCCAGGGAAATCTCCTGAAGGGAAACTCAGTTCTGAAAGGTCACAAATTTTGCTCTCCTTGGTTAATCTCTGACATGCTTCAGGAAGCAGAAATCCTTTGAGCAATACCAGGGATGTTTTTTCACATGCTGGCCTCTACCAGCAGGATGGGAATTCCTGTGCAAGGATAGTAGAAATTCTTCTGTGAGGCACTAACCCTTTGATGGAGAATTTGGCCCTTTCTGAAAGGTTCTAGCCTGGCTGTTCACACCTGAGCTTGAGGCTGGGTAGTTGCTGTGTCCCAGTCCTAAACTGGAGCCAAGGCAAGGTGGTTGCTTGTTACTTATCTGGTCACTGCAGAGTCTGCTGCTGCTGCCAGGTAACAGCCCTAGGAGGTTCCTTAACCTGATTCTTCAGTCATCAAAGTTCTGCAGCTTGGTGTCCTTCTAGAATGCACTGTTATTTCATTCTGTACTGCTGAAAGGTCTGTGTGGCCCAGTGCTGCTTGGGTAAGAAGCAAACAGAAACCAAACTCCCATATCTCTGTCTTCTAGAGTCCTGATTGAGAAGATGATGTCCTCATGCACTGGGGATGGAAGTTCCACTGCTGCTGGGAGTGGGGATTATATTAACATCAGAGACACAACCCCACCAGGCTGGGCTTGCTGTTAGAGGCACTGACTGCACCATCTGCCTGGGGGCCAGCAGCACTCTCCTTTGATCATCATCATCATCATTTTTGCCTAAATTGACTGCCACTCTTTTGGGAGGTTTTTCTGCCTGATCATGAGCTGTCTACTGCTTGGTGCATGTTTGTTCTCAGTAGAGCATTGCTACAAGGAACTTGGAGTGAGGAGTGGAGAGAAGAGAGGAGTGAGAGGATTCCTTGTTCTCCTGGTGTGGCAGCAGCTGGGGGTTCTGCTGCCAGGACTGTAGCACAGTCCCTGCTCAAGCATGTGGCTTGGATTAATTCTTTTTAACCTGTTGAGCACTTCACCTTCTGACATGTGGTGACCTGTCTGAGGCAGGATGAAGGATGTCAAAGGTCTATTTTTAATGTTGTTGCACCTTTTATTCCCCACCACCTGCACCCACCCTGCCATGGAGGCACCAGAGCATCACAGGGACCTTCCTTTGACCCTCACAGAGTTCAAGTGGTGCCTGTGGATTCCCAGTGTGGGAAGAGCAAACTCTTTTACTTCATGCTTCTGCTACATGTCCTGGAGAGACCAACTCATCTCATCATTGCCACTGACTGTCCTGGAGATGTGAGAGCCAGCTGTGGGTTAGCCCCAGGTAACCAGAGCTGTGCCATTAGCAGTGGGAAGCACATCCCTTCCTTCCCTCCACACTGCCTGTGGTGCTCAGCAGCAGAGACTTGATGTTTTGGCTAAGAATTGCCCACTTGCCTCCTGTTCATTCCTTCTCCCTCACCCTCTGGCCAGCACAATCCTACCTATTCTCTTCTGCTCCCACTTTTTATTAGGGCACTGAAAGCTGAATGGGGAACAGGCTGTAAACTCCTTTGTGTGGCAGAACAACAGCCCTTTTCCCTTTCAGGAGATGCTGCCACCTCAAACAGCTTTGCAATTGCTGCCCAATTGCCTTCCCACAGTCCTTTCTGCAGGAGGAGTGGGTTTGGTGGCAGGGATGGTTCAGGAAAGGCAGCTTGCTGAAAGCCCACCTGCTGGGTTTAGTGGGGTGAAGGGGAAGCAAAGGAGAAGACTCTGCAGGACAAAAGGAGGTGAAGAGAACAGCTCCCCACTTGCCTTTTGGTGCCTGCTTTCCCCTCCAGATCCCCAGGTACTCAGCCTTGAGAATGGTTCTGAACAAGAAGAAGAAGTTGGTGAAGCCACACTAGAGAGTCATCTCTGGAGAGTGAACAGGAAACAGTCTGCAGGGCTGGGGGCCTGCAGCCTTGTCTGCATTTCCTATAAGGATGCTGTGCTAGACAATTCTCTCACCTATGTTGTAGCTTAAGCTTTGAACAAGTGCCTTTCAGCAGCAGTTTTTCCTTCTCAAGTAGTTTAAGTTGATAGCAGGACTAGGAATTGGTTTGTCCCAGTTCCTGCTGAATTAGGACTGCTTTTCTGTGGCAAAGCATTCCCTCTCTCTGGCTTTTCATCCCTTGGAGAAGGACTGGAGGCAGAAGGTGGTGAGACCAGGAGCTGACTGCAGTCACTAAGAGCAAAAACATTCTGAGTTTTCCATCTCTGGAGTTGAAAAGAGTTGATAAGTAACCAGCAAGGGCTAAGACATGTAGAGCAAGTGGCATGTTCCACTCTTTTAATTCAAAGTTAAAATATCTGCTGTGTAATTATTGCCAAATTGGGTTTAGAGACACTTCAGTGGAGCTCTTCCTGTGCTCTTGAAGTCCCTGTGGAAACATGTGAAACACATAGAACTGGTTAGCAACAGAACTGAACTCTCTTGCTGAATTTGGCTACCTAACTGTCATGCCAACAAGGAAAAAAAGTTGTGGTTTTTAATCCTGGAAATGTTTCTCACTCTTCATGGAACCTGGGGAGAAAAGCCCCCAGTTTTTGTAAGGATCTGACATGAAACCATGAAGATTCATGTGTTACTTATTGATTTCTGCCTCTGCACCTCAAAGTGTCTCAGCAAAGAGGCCAAGGGTTAGAGCTGCCCTTGGGGATGAGGACCTGAGCCAGGCAGTGGCACTCTCTGCCCAGGACCAACTAACTCCCCAGCTCAGGAAGAGTTTGGCACTGAAAGGAAAATTTCTGCTTCCTGTTTTGATAGCCCAGCTGCCAGGTCATGCATCCTCCAGGAAAGCATCTTCATACCTTTCCCATGTCACTTGGATACCAGGCACTGCCTTTCTGCTGTCTGCACCCCTTGTTCCTAAGTGCCTCTCAGAAAGAAGCAAAGAGCCAAAGGGAGATGTCTGAAGGTTTGCTTTTCTCACATGTCATTTCTCTTCTGCCCAGTGGTTTCCAGTACCAGTGTGTGCCTTGGAGGTTTGAGTTTTGGTTTTGGGGTTGTTTTTTTCCACACTGCTTGGTAACATCTTAACAGACAAGAGTAGACAAGAGTCAAAATCCAAAGCTGCACCACAGACACAGTCGTTGCTTGAGATGAGTGTAAAAACCCCAAGCAGACAGGAAAAGGATTTCACTCTGCAGATGTTTGGTCACAGCTTGCTCTGTGGTGCACAAGGTGCTTAAAAAAGCAAGAGAAAGCCAACCCAAAGCCCTGTAAAACTAGCTGGTTGAAAAGCCTCCTCTAAACATGCTCTTTGCTGGGGAGGGCAGTGTGGCAAGAAGGGTTGTTTGTGAGATTGTGCCCAGCTTCTGCTAGCTGAAAGAGTTCTGGTTTTTAAACCAGCTGAGAGGGAAAAGTCAGCCTGGGTGAAGCAGTTTCTGAGAACTACTTGAAAGAAAATTAAGCCTCTTTCATGCAGCAAGAAAAACTTGAGTCTTTCCAAAATGAAGCAGAAGAGGCTTGTGCTTCATTCAGTGTTCACTGGGGACACATCAGGAGTGACCTGTTCTGAGTTGAGTTTCCCTTCTGCAGTGCCTGCTTCGACTCCATCCTCTTTGTGTGACTCTGGGCCAACTGCTCCCCATTTCCTTCTCTTCCTCTTGTTGTTTCACATTCCTATAACTTTAATTTGTGGGCAGGGAACTCAAAACCACATGAAGTTCCACAGTGTATTTTGCATGTTGATGCCAGCACACTGTGGCTCCACATAACTGGAAGTTTATCCTGCAGCATGAGGGCAGACTGGAGTTCAGAAATAACAAGGTCAAAACTCAGCCTTTTTTCCTTTCCTTTTTCAAGTGCTTGCAGTTGCACAGAAGTATTTTAGGGGCAGGGTTGTGATCACTCTCCAGTTGCAGTTATGCTGTGTTTCTCTCAAGAGCAGAAACTGCTGGGAGGTTTTCTCCATATCAATCAGTGACTAATGCAGCATTGCAAGAGTTTGAAATAAAAATGTGACCTTGCTTGTGTAGTTGTTGTTGTTTTCCTGTCTCAACAGTCCCACCAGATGAGTTCACCAGTTCAAAGCAGCAGCAGGCTTGCTGTCAGTAACAGGGGATGGATAAAGCAGAGTGTCAACTGCCAGAGATCCTTTTGGCTGGAACATTTTGCTGCCTCCACTGCTGTAGTCTTACTGACCTACAAGTGGGACTCAAGCATGCAAAAACTTTCACATCAGTGAGTCAGTCAGAGTGGCTTTTAATCCAATATATCCAGCTAAGAGGAGGAAGAAAAGAATTCCTTGATGTGGTTGGTTGTGAACACACCTTCCTCCCTCTGGCTCATTAATTCACAGCATGTCTTTGGGGGCAGGCAGTTGATCTGAATGCCTGTTCCCTTCCTGATCAGCTTGATTTTCATGAGTATTGACTTGCACAAAGGACAGGGCACATGTGAATTGATCAGGAAAATGGCAGTAATTCCAGAGGAGACACATTAAGCTCAAGCAGGGCATAAAATGAACTGAAAGTACTCCTGTAATTAGATAAAAAGCTGATCATATTTGTGTTGTCAAACTAGTCTCCTCAGATCACCTGACATAGCAAAGAAGGGGGTTATGTCCTGCCTGTAACACAGTGGGGGAATGAGTGTCTCTGCAGACTCAAGGGCAGAAGGGACTTGCTAGCTGCAGAAGCTGCCATTTTAGTGCAGGGTGGAATACATTTGATTTTTCCATCATAAAAGCAGCTTCTTTGCTGAACAAAATTAGTATTTTGGGGTCTCCAAGGAATTCAAAGCCTAAAGAACCCAATAACTTCCCCTCTTTGCATGAGTTGTGCATGTTTTATCTGCTGACGAGCACTGGGAAAAGTGGTGGTGGTGATGAAATCAGTACTGATAATAAACCATAGAGTTCTTTTGGTTGGAGGAGGCCTTTAAGTAATCATCAAGTCCAACTGTTAACCTACCCCTGCTGAAATTAATTTCCTTCATTTCTTTGTAAGAAAACTATTTAATGCTGAATCTAGGGCTGGTCAATGTAACAGAAGCAAGTGATGTGCTGTAAAAAGGTGAAGTGGGTAGGTTTATCCTCGATCCCATTGCACAGTGTAATCCAACCTGGCAGGGGAGGCTCACTCCCGAGCACGGAGATGCTGTCTGAGGCAAGGTGCTGGACTGCGAATGAACGATGCAGTAAATGCAATGGAGTTCCATGTCCCTGTAGCAGGGACTCGGTGTCGCTGCCCTGGCTGTCTCTGGCAGGGTTGTGACAGACCTGTACTGGCCGGTCCAGTGCTTTACCCCTTTTGTGTATTCCTCCCCCGCACAACCCTCTGAAGTCAGGCCCTGAATGGCAGCACGCTTACATGACAAAGGGACCTGCGACAGGAGGAAGGGCGCAGGGGATCACCCTCAAGGGCCCTAACCTCCCTTCCTAAGCCTTGCACCTCGAGGGCACGGCAGGCCCACGGCCGGGGCCCGCTCCCGCCCCTCACAGACCGCAGTAGCGGCCTGGGACATGCTCTGGAGAAGGGGAGCAGCCAGGTGAGGCCGGGACAGCGCTGCCCTCTCCGGGTACGAGTTACCCGAGGTGGGTCTCACCCCCGCGGCGCTGGGCTCGGCGATGGGACCCAACGCCGAGGACTGCTCTGAGAGGAGCCGTCGGACTGCGGGGCCCTGTAGGCCCTACTCCTGGGGCCGCCTGGGCCCTGTCGCCACGGGAGGGCATCGCCGGGGCACTGCCGAGCGGGCCCCGGGCCAGCGCTACGGAGCCCTCGACGCCCCCGTGGCCGCTGAGAGGCGGCGCGGAGCCTCCCCGCCTTTTCCCTCCAAAACCACGCCAGGCCCCGCGCGGCGAATCTGCGGGTCAGGCCCAAGGGCCCCGCTAGCCCCCGTGCGACTCGGGCAAAAAAAAAATCTCAGCCGGGTACGGGCGGTGAACGGCGTGGGGCCGGTGTGGCGGGCCGGGGCAAAGAGGCGACGAGAGGGGATCGGGAGGCGGTGGCGAATCTGCAGAGTAGCGCCCTGACCCGCTCTGCCGCTCACAGCAGCTTGAGCGTATGGGGCGTCCTCGCCCCCCTCCCCTCCCCGCGCGGAGTGTGGGCAGGATCTGCCCGCCGTGATGGTTCGAACGAGCCAATGGGACGCGGAGACCTGCCCGCCTCGGCCAATTAGCGGGGGAGGAGGTGGTGCTAGCGGGGTAGGCTGTACCGCCCCCTGCTCGCATCCTTTCGGCGGTGCGAACGCGACCATTTTGAGGGGGGGATTGGCGAGCAGAGGCGAGCGCGGCGGTGACGGAG
>VWZX01000996.1:423117-500516 GCA_013399015.1 Galbula dea | reverse complement strand
AGGCGCGGCCTGAGGCGCTGGGCCCAGGGGCTCCCGCTCTCGCCGGGGAGGGGACAGGCGACACCGAGCCCGCACTAGGCGACCGTTGGGGTTTTTTTTTCTTCCTTCCCCTCAGTGCTGGGCGACGTCCCCCGGGCCGGGCCCGAACTGCCGGGGAAAATGTCTAGGCCTGTCAGGTGAGTCCTTGGCGAGCGCGGAGGCCCCGCTCCCGCCTCTCCTCCCACCCGCGGCGCCAGCGCTGCCTCCCTCTTTCCCTCCCTCCGCCCGGGCCCGGCCCCCGGTGTAGGCCTTCCCGCCTGCCTCGCTGCAGGCCTCGCCGCAGGCCCTGCCCAGGGAAGGGGCAGCCCGAAGCGAGACGGGCCGGGCCCGGCGGGAAGGGGAGAGGAGGGTGGTGCAGGCTTCTGCAGGGCGAGGGGCTGCTGCGTGGCCGTGGGCCGTGGGGAGGAGAGGAGAGCGGAGCGGGCGCGGCGGCAGGGAGGCCGCGCGGGTGCAGCATGGGCCGTGCTCTTCTCTAGTCCTTCCTCCTCTTCCCACCCCCCCTTTTTCTTTTTATTTCCTTGCAACTTTTGATGATTTTATTTTATTTGCAGCGCGCTTCCTTGCTGGCCTGGCGTAGGGTGATGTGCATCGCCCCGGGCTTAGCGAGGGAGGAGCAGGGAGGTGGCAGCGAGTCTCGCTGCGCCGTGACGGGGGTGCAAAGAGGAGGCCGTGAGAGAGGCTGCCTCCAGCGTCCCACATTTTGTAATGGGGAAAGGGAATCGCGGCGATCCACCGTGACCCACTTCGTGCAGAACGGACAGGCGAGAGGCGGTGTTCGCCAGCCAGGCCTCTGCCGCAGCCCCCCGCACCCTCTTCCTGGAGAGTGGGGGGGGGGCACAGAGCAGACCACGCTGGCTGGGGGAGGGGACACGCATGCAATGCGCTGTGACCAGCGAGGGTCTGGAGGAGAGGGGCTGTGCATGCAAGTTAAACCACGTTTAGGGGAGGAGTTCGGAGGAGCCGCCCCCTCTGGTGGGAACAGCTTTGAACACACGCCCTTTTCCTCTCGCCTGGTAGCTAACTGCTTTCCGCGGGTCGGTTTGCAGCTGATGTTTCCCCCCTTCCTCCTCCCTCTCCCTAGAGAGCTGGTTTTAGGTCGTGGGGAGGAGGAAGCTGTGGGCTATTTAGCTAAACGGGCTGTATTCTCCCCAAGAGTGAAGGAGGTAGGTCGTGATGTTTGTGTCTTTAGTTAAACAGCGTTGGACCTGGAGCGTGGAGTGTTAACTACATAGTTGAACCATGATAACTTCGAAAATCTAGAGCACAGAGAGCTTGACATGTATTTGAAAGTGTACTGAGGAGGGAGGAGTGTATTCTGTTTTTACTTTTCTCTGGAAGGTACTCAGAGAGGGAACTTGTAATTTGAATTGTCTTTATAGAAGGAGTAAGAGGTTTAGTGAGGTATTCTTTGAAAGTTCTGGAATCTTTTTGCTCTGGAGATCCTTGGAGTAACTGGTTGTACTTTTGTTCCCAGTTAGCCTGGGTTGTGGATCTTGGATGTTTTGGATCCTTTGGAATAATAAATACGAAATTAATTGCAGCTATAAAAGTTAAGTATATACATTTATAGGTGGTAGACTTTGATCTCTACCTTTAGAAAATAAATGGAAATTAGGACTACTAGTTAGCAGTTAGTGAAACCGTTGGTTTTTACAGCTCCTGTTTTTGACCAATAGTCTGTATTTCTGCATGCAGTAAAGCTCCCAGTTCCAGTCTTTGGGAATTGTCTGTGGTCCAGAAGGTGGATTGATAAGACTGGGTATGCTCAGCTCTGAAGAGTCAAGCTTTGGCCTGCTGCAAGGCAGTGTTGGTCTAGAGGGACTAGTGGTCTGATCTTGAATGACAGTGTCTGAGCTGGGGAGTGCAGTGGTGCTGTGACTTTGCTGCTCAGAGTGACACTTCAGGGTATGTTCTGCTGGTGATTGACTTCCCAGCACAGGAGTCTTACACCAGCTCAGGGAAGTGCTGTATCTTTAGAAGTACAACTTCTGAGGTTTCTGCTCTTAAGTAACTTTGGAAGCAACTTGACTTTTATTTTTTTCCCTCCTTAAAAATAGTTGATCAGTCTGTACAGTCCTGCAGTGTTAGGAGAGATCTGACTTGTCATACCCTTGGCTGACAGGCAGTGGTCTACAGGAGAACTGAGTGCCAAAGTCCAGCAGGCTCACAGTAGCAGAAAAGCTTTTGGCACGTGTTGGGACTAGATCTAGCAATCTGCTATCTAACTGTGTTTAATAGCCCTTTCGGGGACAAAATAGGAAACTATTCAGTGGCTAGTCCATTATACTGCTCTAGTAGGTAGTAACTGAAGAACTCTCCTAGTAAATTTAACTCTGAAACTTCTTAAACTGTCTTCTGGGTTTGTTCTTTTGGTTTTTTTTCCTGGCTGTCTTAGCTTATTGTTGGTAATATGGAAGGAAGTCTGGTGCAAGGTTCCTCATCAGATTAAGATTTAGTGTTGGAGAAGTTTTCCTCTGTTCAGTGCTGTTTGTATTGATTTATTGTCTCTTAGTTTCTAGTGAATATAAATGCACCTCAAGCACTGAACTGAATCCAGCACACATCCCTAGTTTCTGCTTCACTTGTTGGTAGAAGATTGAGCCTGGTTGTCAAAGCCAGGGTTTTTTTCAGATTGCTAAGGAGTAATAAGAAAGTCTGAGTTTTTACAGGCTTTGTGTGCCTGGCACCTAGAGCCAAGTGCATCCTACACAGTCAGACTTCTCCTGAGTGGATGATGATGATGATGATGATAGCTGCACCATTGCTAGAAAACAGCAAGAAATAAGAAGCAAAGGATCTACAGTTATTGAACCTCTGTCTTGTGGCTAACTCTTCAGAAGTACTGCAAAGAGCTTTTGGAGCTGCTGGGGTGGAAGAGACCTTCAAGATCATCCAGTTCCAGCACTCCTGTGTTAGGCAGTGATGCCACCCATTAGAGCAGGTTGCCAAACCTGGGCACTTCCAGGGACGGAGCATCCACAGCTTCTCTGGGCAGCCTGTTGCAGTGCCTCACCACGCCCTGAATAAAGAATTTCTTCCAAACGTCTAATGTAAATCTCCCCTCTCTGTTTAAAGCCATCACCCCTTCTCCTCTCATTATCTGCCCATGGCAAAATTCTCTCCCTCTTTTTTTCTAAGCTCCCTTTAAGTACTGCAAGGCTGCAGGAAGGTCTCCCTGGAGCCTTCTCTTTTCCAGGCTGGACAAGCACAACTCTCTCTGCCTGTCCTCGCAGGGGCAGTGCTGCAGCCCTCAGATCAGCTCAGTGGCCTCCTCTGGACTTGCTCTAGAAGGTGCATGTCTTTCTTGAGCTGAGGGGCCAGAGTTGGACACAGTACTCCAGGTGGGGCCTCAGGAGGGCAGAGTAGAGAGGAAGAATCCCCTCCCTCCACCTGCTGGCCACATCTCTTGAATACAAATTAAGTTTGAGTCACTGTTGTTAAATACAAAATCACTTAAGGTGTTTTCAGTAAGGACTGTTTAGAGCTGATGCAGGTTGTTTCTGCCCTTCCTTGCTGTCACTTGCTGATTCTGCTGCAGGCATGGGAAGATTAAACATGTGGGCAAGCATGGAAATCACAGAGGATTTTTGTTTGTTCACTTTAAGAGTAAAACCAGCTATGAGTTTATCTCACTACTTCAAGGCTTTATATACTTAGAGGGGTTTTTTATTAATAACTCTTGGATCCAGGTCTTGGATTGGCACTGCAGTGGAAAGGATGGTACTTGCAGGAAAATATGTATTTATCTGTTAAATATAACTTGTGTTGTGTCTGGACAATGTAAAGTATAAATATGGTGATTCTGGGAAACCTGCATGGCTTAGCAGGAAGGCAGCACATCTTGGGGGCTGACATTTAGCTCGAGGAGTCATGTGTGGTAGTGTCCAGAGATAAGCTATAGACACCTTCCAGATAAGTGAAAAGATAGGATGTTTGCTCTGGAAACTTTCAGTCTAAAGAGAACTAGAGATCAAGGTAGAGGTATGATAAAAATCAAAATGCCAGGGACAGCACAAGTTGCAGAATTGATTTTTTGTGTGCATGTGCTTTGGGGTTTGTTCCTCCCACCCCTGCTCTGCAGCAGAACATTCCTGTGTTGTCCTTTAAANTGTCCAGAGATAAGCTATAGACACCTTCCAGATAAGTGAAAAGATAGGATGTTTGCTCTGGAAACTTTCAGTCTAAAGAGAACTAGAGATCAAGGTAGAGGTATGATAAAAATCAAAATGCCAGGGACAGCACAAGTTGCAGAATTGATTTTTTGTGTGCATGTGCTTTGGGGTTTGTTCCTCCCACCCCTGCTCTGCAGCAGAACATTCCTGTGTTGTCTTCTCAGCTGTAGTTAGGGTCAAATGTAGGATGGGCACAAGGCTGCTTAAACTGCTGCTGCATAAATCATTTGATTGGTTTATGGAGTTTCAAGCTGTGTATCCCTAAAAGTTCTGCAGATGCTGCGAGCAGTGCCTAGTGTTACAGACTTCTGGGGTTACACCAAGTCCAGACCCAAGCAGTGGCCTCTCTAGTTGGTGAGTCTGGTCTGAGGAAAGTTGTGCCATTTTTAACTAGACTAACCCCATAGTGAGGCGACTTAGGTGCATAACTGTCACTAGGCTTTGAGGTTTCAACTTCTGATCATAACTCTGAAGTGAATGGTCATTTAAGGCCTAAATCTAGCCCTGCATATTTGTTTTACACAACTTAGAATACAGATAAGAAACATTTCCTCTCTCTTTTATTCTCCTAAGGCACCAGGTTGGTGTTTTTAGTGGCACTATTTATTGATCTGCTGACCTCCAAGTGTGGGAGCTGGAAGGAGAATCAGAAAGTGATAACTGACCACTCTGTGCCAGACCTCACCAAGCCTTTGGAGTCCAAAGGGTCCCTGACTCTTCACAGATACTTAGTGTAACAGTTATATTGGTTAAATGCTGTACTCAAACCAAACCAGAACAATCTCAGTAACCATTTAATCTGCCACTCCTTTTGCTTGCCATGTTGTTTAAAATGCTTACATCTGCTGATGGCCATTTGACCTAAGCGTTCCTCTTCAGTGCATGATGAGATCAGTTACCAACTTTTGGTGGCCTCCTTCTAGCATTGCTTTTCAGGAGTATATGTGTTGGTTTAAAACTTGGACTTCATCTGTGGATTTTATTACCTGTGGCAATACCTGGAGATCTGAACATTCCCTTCAAGAAAACCAAAAGCTTTCTAACTGCTCCTGCCATGTTGACTTAGAGAGGCCGAGGGTTTAGGGGCCTCACTAGCTGGAGATGAGCTATTACTCTAGAGTCCTTATTCAGTTCTGTAGGTGTTTAGTGATCCTTTCAAATGTTAATGCTGCTGTTCATCACTTCAGGTTCTGTTTGGTATGCCTTGAGTACGGGCTGTAAGATTTACTCTGCAGTTCTGAGTTCTTTAATTAAATTGCTTGCATATTACTGTGCAGAGTGCTTCCAACATTACATGTCAGTTTACTAGATGAGCTACTCTCTATTCCAGAAACATTGGACTGACAGGTGTTACAAAAACAACCAGGACCTCTCTCCATACCTTTTCCTCCCCCAGTTCCTTCTTAGATGCACACTTGAAATGTTAAGTTGAATTAGCAACTCAATTACCTCAACATTTCAGGGCATGTTTTAAAGCAGATTGAACTATATCCATCCCAGATGTCGACTAGACTGTCTTTTTCTGCTCAGTCTAGCTGAATTGAACAAATAGTTTCTATTTATGTTTGCTTGCTTGCCTTGACATCATCTGGTTTTTGCTAGTGACAAAGAGATACTCTTCAGTGAGGAAGCCAGCAGTGTTTTTTTTCTGACTCTCTAACTACAGTGAACTTATCTCCTGTGGTTTTATTACCTTGGTGTTGTAAGATGCTATCTCTCTTTGCAAACTTGTAGTTATTAAGCATTGCACGTGAGTGCTTTTGGCAGGTCTAAATGGGCTGAAAGATGAGTGCAGAGTGGGAAGAATGGCAGATGTGTGATGCCTTCGTGAGCTTCTCTGGTTCTGTTGGGAAGAGTTTGCAAGTCTTGCTCCAATCTTCAGTAGTATCAGTGTAGATATTGCTCCTTTCCTCCACCCTTCTCCTTGCCCTGCAAAATAAGATAAAGCAAGCCAAACAGCCTTCTCTCCTGTGGCCACTCCTGTTCACCAGGTAATCAGAGCCAGCAGGGTTTACTTCCTAGCTGCAGACAGGGTACAGTGCATGGAGAGAGAAAGGGTGTTTTCCACAGGGACAATGTTTTTCATTAATGTTTGTCTGACTGTTACTTTTTCAGTACCTGATTTAATATGGGCCTCAGAAATAAGCAAGATGAAGCAGTCTGACCAACTTTAGTACAAGGTGGCAATATAGCAATTTCCACCTGGCTTGTTAGCTAAGTGGTGTCAGAAAGCATTGCTTTACAAAGCTGCTAGAACAGGAGATGTGCCAATTCTACTTATTTCCCACTGAAGAGGAAAAAACCCTAATACCTTACACCAAATCAAACTTTATTTAGTAGCTTTATTGTCCTTCAGATGCTTACCAGAATAAAATCAGTGGTTTCACGTGTGTGACAAGTGAGGAGATGGTCTTCAGGAGCAGGAGTTGGAGTCCATGCCCAGTACACCATGACAGCCCTTGCCAAGAGTTGTGTTCCTATTGGTGTTTCACCACCTTGGGACTGAGTGAGCAGTACACTGCAGCACGTTGCTGTTGGACTTTGTTCCACTCACGTGTACTCTGAAGCTTGGACAGGATTCAACCTGTAGAAGTCTAATAACTGGTCTTGCCTTCCTTTTGGTTGTTTGCTTGCTTGGGGTTTTTTTTGCTGAGGGGTTCAGCTTGGCCTTTTTTTTTTTTTTTTCTTTTTCCCTTCTGAATTTAAGAAGCTTGGAGTAGGGTAGAGGTAAAACAGTTATGCTCCTTCCTCTTTTGAAGTAGTAGAATCATAGAATCATCCAGGTTGGAAAAGACCTCTAAGGCCATCAAGTCCAACGCTTGACCCAACACCCACATGCTGCTAACCCATAACCTTAAGTCCCACATCTACATGTTTTTGAATCTCCTCCGGGGATGGTGACTCCACCACTGCCCTGGGCAGCCTGGGCCAATGCTAAACAACTCTGTCAGGGAAGACACTTTTCCTAATATCCAATTTAAACCTCCCCTGGCACAACTTAAGGCTGTTTCTTCTTGTCCTATCACTTCTTCCCTGGAAGAAGAGACCACCCCCCACCTGGCTCCAACCTCCTTTCAGGGAGCTGCAGAGAGTGAGAAGATCTCCCCTGAGCCTCCTCTTCTCCAGGCTAACCAAGCCCAGTTCCCTCAGCTGCTCCTCACAACACTTGTGCTCTAGAACTTGCCTTATTCTGCTGTGCAGTGAAGGTGGTGTTGTGTGGAAGCAATAGCAAATGGGTCCAGAAGATGTTAAGTGCAGTGATGAATGTGGATCTCAACAGTTGTGCTCTTCAGTGCAGGAGAGGTGAAGGGCTTTGAGATTTGTGTGCTGGATGGAGCTTGTGTTTGCTTCTCTTTGCAGCAGTCTTCAAGTTGATGATGCTGAGTAGGTCACTTGACCTATCAGTTGCCTGACCTCCCTTGTGGTAGAGGTGAGCTCACATGATGATCACAGCAAAATCACTTCCATCATTGGCTTTGGGTCAAAGGGTTGTAGAAAGTGTGTGTGAAGGGGTGTTTGAATCTCCTGCCTTTTTCAGCTGTGCCTTCTCCTCCTGTTACCTTTCAGCCATCAGAGGTGGGTGTTTGGAGTCAGGGTTTGACTGAAACATCAGCTAGAACTCAACTATAATTCAGTTCTGTAACTGTCTTGGTACCCTTGAGTTTTACAGGGCATATATGTCTTGTTAATAAAGTACTGAGAAAATAGCCAGCAATTACTGGTATTTTGGGGTTTAGGTTTTGGTAAGTTACAGAAAGATCTGATTTTGTTGGCAAGTGAGGCATTGATTGCAGTAATAGCTGCTGGTGTAAAGTAATTTTGTGTAGCATTGGCTGTTGTGTTTGAACTTTTAATGCTACCTGGTTGCCTTGGCTACTTTCAGTTTGGTTAGAGAGCAGAGAAGGTGCTGTCAAGGTGAAGTATGGCTCCATACTCTGGTGATTATATTGAGCTGTGAGATCAGAAACTCAAAAGAGATCAGTCAGGGAATGTTTATCTAACTCCTGATAATGTTTGTGCTTTTGTTCTGCACCTGGAATCCTAGTCTTGAAAGAACGAGCTAGCATGGGTTAAGACTTCTCCTCACTGCAGTGGTGAGCCATAAACCAGTGCTACTTACCAAAAGCACTTTCAGACTGTGAGAATAGTATCCAGCCTGTGGTAGCAGCTCCTTAGGAAAATGCTAGAATACACTCTGTTCATTTCTGACTTCAAAGGTGTAGGTGGCTTAGTTATGAGAGTTTGCTTGGAATGTTCTGGGACTACAAATCCTGCACTGGAAGCAAGGACAAGGCACTGTCTGGTTACTTGAAGAGAGCTTTTGTATCTCTAAGACTATGAATTGCTAATTTCTATTTATTTTTTCAACAGGAACAGGAAGGTGGTCGATTACTCTCAGTTTCAGGAATCAGATGATGCTGGTAAATGACTTTTTTTTCTTACCAATATAATATTCTTGGGCCAGAGCAGGGTTTTTTTTATTGCTTTGCATATTAATTGTTTTGCTTCTAATTACATCTTTTAACTTAAATTCTAAGGAGTTTTTGCTCTTCACAGCCTCTGAATTCTTAATAAGTATTTGAAAATGTAATGATTCTCATGTGTTTTGTATTAAACAAACAATGGTGATAGAAATCTTATTATTTAATGCTTGTATTGTTGTAGTGGCTTGAGGCTGTTGGCAGCAACTGTCTTCTTCCTTGGTCTATGTTATGGTCTGTGGCAGAATCTCCTCCATGCTACTTTTTTTCCTACAGGAAAATATGGTTTCAATTTCTTTTAGAGGACTCTAGTTCATCCCATAATGTCAGGCATTTTTGTCAATTGCTTCTAAAAAAGAAATCTTTATGTTCTGTGGGAATTAACAAAATCATTCTGGAAGCCATATGGAGCATGTTTTGTGTTCTTAGAAAATAGACAGGCTGCTACTGTTTGCTGAGTGAGGTTACACTGATAATTAATGGAAAGAAATATGCATAGTTCTTAATGGCAGTCCTGTTCCTCAGTGTGAGATATTGTGTAACAGCTGTAAAAAGTCACACTGTAAACTACTGTTTAATGCCATCCTTTTTCCCATCACAGGACAGTAAATGAAGTGCTTGCTGTTAAAAGCCTGTAGAAATACGGATGGATGTTAACTTCTCAGAGGTTTACATAGTAACTGTTTCTGAGTGGCTACAAAACCAGATACTGTGTCCTCTTGGGAGGGTGTTTGTGTGTTTCCTAGCAGTCCTGTGGCAGGCTTGGGTGTGTGCAGAGTTTTTGTTGTGCTGCTGGCAGGAGAGGAGGTAAAGCAGTAGCTTCAGACAGAACTTTGCTTCTGTAAAGTTTTGTTTGAAGCTTTGTGATTTTTGGGTTTTTTTGAAGGGCTTCTTTTTGATGTGCATGAAGTGGTCAGTTTAAGTTAGAGCTGAGGAAGAGAGTTTGCTGGGAACTGGGAGTTTGATTCAAACCCCTTTTGTACTGTCCCATCCAGATGAAGAATATGGAAGAGACTCAGGTCCCCCCTCCAAGAAAATCCGCTCGTCGCCCCGGGAGGCTAAAAACAAGAGGAGATCTGGGAAGAATTCTCAGGAGGACAGGTAAAAGAAGCACTTGATCTGCTGGGAATATGTCTCCAGACCTTCTCCTGTATGTGGGGAGCAGTTTCTTCTAAGAGGAGTGATTGCAAATGGAATTTCAGGCCTGTATTGTAAGATACAGAGCTCTCAGTCACAAAGCTTGCGTCATCAGCTTGGAGGTGCTCTGTGGATCTTCTGTTCGCTTGACCTGGCCTCCTTCCTGAGGCTGATGGGAGGAGTGTTACCTTTTGAAGACAGTAAGAATAGAGAAAGTCAGGACTGCATGAGATAATATTTTTCAGACCACAAAATGAGAAATTGATTGAAACAGTTTATAATGTTAAATTACAGGCTGCTCTATTGAATGTTGAGGTGGTTCTCACCTGAGCAGGCAGGGGAATCGTGTGTCAAGTCCTTGTCACTAGTACAGTGTCATTAACATAGCTTTCCAGAGGCAGACAGTTGGAATGGGAAGGAATAAGGATCTGAGTTCCAAAGATTGGCAACTAATACAATTATCCAGGTAAGTTAGTGGCAAGATGAATTTTGTGTTCCAGGTTTTTTTGGTGTGCTTAGAGCATTCCTGTGGTTAAAGGTGAATTCTGATGGTACAGTGGCAGTTAGGAGCAGAAGCCATTTGTTAGATGTATGATTCTTTGTTTCTCATTTCCAGTTTTGTCTAATTCATATACAAGGAGCTTGTTTTGGTAACTGAGCAATGGACACAGTATGAAGAAGTTTCAGAGAAAACATTGACATAAAAACAAGCAATGACTCTAAACTCAGAATAAAACTTTATTCCAGTTATAGACTCAGCCATGCCCTGGTATATAAAACTTTGAAATTCTAACTGTAGAATGGGAGACACCTGTGTTATTGGGAGGCTTCAGAATGAAGTGCATGGTTCATCTCAACCTTATCATTTCCTGCTTGGTTCACTTGACTCCACGTCACTTTGTGTGTGATTCAGTTTGTACGTTCTCTTTCCAACCATGATAACTACACATACAGCTGGGTACTCCTGAAGTCTAATGTGGTAATGTCCAGGAAGAGTGCAGATTCTCAGCCTAGAGATGGGTTTGCTCTCTGACAATTGATACTTTCCATACAGCAGTGACTGAAATTGAAGTTGAAACAGCAGTCAAACCCTGTCTTTCCCTCATTTTCAGTGAGGATTCAGAAGAAAAAGATGTGAAGACTAAGAAAGATGATTCACACTCAGCAGGTAACTGCATTGTACTGATAGTGTGTCTTCAAAATAAAGACCAGTTTGTAAGGACAAGAAATGTCATCTACATACCTTTTCCTTCCAGATGAAGATTTTGGCAGTGAAGATGATGACATAGGAGCAGATGATGGCAAAGCTGACAGTGACTATGAGAGCTCTCAAAAAAGCAAAAAAGGAAAAAAGGCCAAACCAGAAAAGAATAAGAGAGCAGCCTCCAAATCCAGGAAAAGACCTGCAGGTAAAGAAAAAACCCCAGTTGCTAGGCTTTGCAGTGAAAGATTCTGCACAAGTTCATTCTTAGGTTCCAAAAACATGCTTCTGAGTGTGGATGTGAGTGTGTTCTGCCCCACAGCTCAGTTACTCAGTGAGCATCTTGATTTAACTTTCTCATTAATGATTTCACCTTTGTGTTGCCTACATATTACCTCAGGACAGTTAGTTGGTCTGTGTTCTGTCTCTTCATTATCACTTGGTGACTTTTGCTGCAGAGGACAGTGAGGATGAGAAGGAAGATCACAAAAACGTGCGTCAGCAGCGACAGGCAGCGTCCAAAGCAGCTTCTAAACAGCGAGAGATGCTCATGGATGATGTGGGGAGTGAGGAGGAAGAACAAGAGGATGATGAGGCACAATTCCAGGAAAGTGAGTAAATGGGATTGTAAACAGTTAAAAGTCAATATGACCTGGGTATAAGACCAGATAGGAGTATATGGGTCTGGCCAGACAGCAAAAGGAGCACAGTTTGCTTTCGGACTGGGACAGCAAAGACATGAGTTGTCCTTCTCAGTAACATATTTGTTGCTCTGTATCTGGCCAACAGACCAAGTTTAAGTTTGCACATCTCCAATTCTCATTGACAGTTTGCAGTCAAGGTGTGTGTGTATCTTTATAAGCAGCCCTAAAGGATTACTGTAAAGTTCTTAATGCTTTTTGCTGCTTCTTTCTATCCTGGTGGTTTTGAGGCATTGCTGATGCTTTCAGGTGATGTAAAACTACTTTGTCCTTGGTTGGTCAAAGTAGGACAGTTTGTTTCATAAGAAGAGATGAGTTCAGCTGGTAATGAACTGCAATAGTGAGTGCAAACATGATTTAAGAGTGGAGTAGGAGTACCATTAGAAAGATCACTTCTCTCTGTCAAGAGATTCTCTGTTTTGAGATGAGGTATTTAAGGAGATAGTAGAAGATTTTACCCTGGTAGGGATAAAGCACTGCTAGTATGACCAAGCAGCAAAATGCCTTGGGGTCCTCAATCTGCTCTATGTCAGCTTTCTTTAGCACAGTGGATAGCTGGAAGCTCCTAAGGTTGCAGAGTTCTCTCTATGGTTTAACTAGCTGATGTCTCAACTGTGTCTTCTGCTCCCTTGCCATTTTCCCAAAAACTTAAATTCCTTTGTGCTTTCAGCAGATTCAGGAAGTGATGAAGACTTCCTCATGGAAGATGATGATGATAGTGACTATGGCAGTTCAAAAAAGAAAAACAAAAAGGTCTCCAAGAAATCTAAGCCAGAGAGGAAAGAAAAGAAAATGCCAAAGCCCAGGCTAAAGGCTACAGGTGAATCTATGCAAAGCAAGTTCCTCTTTCTTTGGGGCTTTTACTTTAGGGGTAATGGTTTCTTTTTCTGCTATAGAAGAGTCAGGAGAAGCCTTGGGGGGGGGTCAGTAAGGGTTCATATGCAGTGATGAAGGGCCATGATGTAAAGCAACACTATAAATAATGAGATGGCTTGAATTCTTAGTTAAAGGTGGAGTTAGGATCTATGGCTTGTGGCAGAGACTGCTCAGATGGCAGAACCTTCCCTCTGAGATGCTGCAATCTGACCTTCTGTGTATCATAACCAAATAATAGAATCTGTGGCTTTTTGAGGGGACTCAAACTTGCAATTCGTCTTTGTATAGTCACAGGACTTTTTTTTCTTCCTTGCTGATGCTAACATGGGTGAGCTTTTTCTCTTTGCAGTGACTCCCAGCCCAGTGAAAGGCAAAGGGAAGGCAGGTCGCCCCACAGCTGCCAAGACAACAAAAGAGAAGACCCCATCCCCCAAAGAAGAGGATGAAGAGCCTGAAAGTCCCCCAGAGAAGAAAAAATCAGCCAGCCCTCCACCAGAGAAGTCAGGGGATGAGGGATCTGAAGATGAAGCCCCCTCTGGTGAAGATTAAATGGCAGTGGAGGAAATCTTTGGGTTAAAAAAAAAAAAAAAAAAAAAAAAAAAAAAGAAAAAAAAAAAGGAAAAAAAAAAAAGAAAAAGGAAAAGAAAAAGAAAACATATTAGGGGTAGAACACGGGTTTGGCTGTGGCTTGACTCATGGGCTTTGAATGCTGTCTTTCCTTTCAGCTGTTTAATACAGTGTATCCTTTTTTTAATAAGAGGAAACCCTTCTACAGTAACATTTGGAAGTCAATGTTCTCTGTTGGCCATTCCCTTCTCCCTCCCCCTCTAAATCTGAAAGCCATTGGAGACTAATTAACAGACCATTGAAATCTATATTTTTTTCAAGGGATACTGCAGTTGTGAAGCAATAAGGTTTGAGACTGGTATGTGGAAACCACACTTAACAACTCATTAAGTAGAATAGATTTCCCAGTGCTGGTAAGAGTCCTTTCAAACTATTACTCTGGATTGGAATATGTGGGGAAGAAAATGAACTTCTGCTTTAACAGAGTTTTGTTGATCCAAGTTCACTCTCAGCAAAAAATGTAGTTGATTATGAATTCCAGTTGAGGCAGAGGAAACATGAGGAGGAAACCTGTGTTTCTTGGATTCAGGCAAGTTTTGTATGGAGAGCAATCAGGAGACTTGTAGATGGTCCACTGTCTTGTTTAGAAAGACTTTCCAATTAGGATGCAAGGTCTTTTGTCTTTGCTGGATGGAATCCTGTTCTGCTTGAGGCAAATTGCAGTTGATTCTGTACACATTCAGATCAACAACCTACAAGGTTCTCCCATCCATTCACTCTGTTCTCTTTCTCCCAAGGTTGGCTAGAGATGGGCAGAATAGGGAAGAGAAATTGAAAACCATTTCTTTTAAACCCTGGTTTCCATTTGGTGTTGTGGAAAGTGTCTTTCCAAGGGAAAAAGGAAAACAACTAGTGGGCAGTGTAAACCTAAATCCTTCAGCCTTTGGAGCAGAGGATGTCCTTTCCTAAAGGTGAAGCAAAGGATCCCTGCAATGCTCCGTTCAGTCTGGGATCCCATGAGTCACACTGAAGTGTTTCTCCTCTCTCCCCCCCTCTGTACCTCTGGGCCTCTCCAGCTCCAGTGTTGGACTGCAGACTTCCATCAGTAGTGAGCACCAACACAGTACCACTTCAGTTCCATCCTCCTTCCATCCTGCAGTGTGGGAGGCTTTGCTCCCACACTGCCCTGTCTGCTTCTGACTGCTGGTCAGCATTCTGCTCCCTGAGCCTGAGAAGTGCTGCTCAGGGACCAGAATCAAAGGATGAAGCTGGGCAGAAGTGGAGTTGGGAAGCAGTGTAGCAGGGCTGTCGTTTCAGAACAAAAGCAGGGATGTCCCTCTGAAGGCAAGACACTTGAGATGTGTGTGGTGGCATTTTAAGGTGTTTTTATCAAAGCAGCCATATCCTTTTTTAATCTTCAGTTCCAGTGCACAGGCCTTGTTTTTGCAGACCCTAGTGCAGAGGTTGCTGCCATGTTTGGTGGTGGAAATACAGAAAACTGGACCTGCCATGTTTCTTTGGTTTTCCTTAAACTCTTTGTGCTTTCTGTATGTTGCTCACAGTTATCTTAGAGCTGACAAGCTTTGCATCTTTGTTTTTTTTATCTTGGCTTTTTTTTTTATGTCACAGAAGTAGATGTTTTGTAACCAGCCTCTTGAAGGTAACACAAGGCAGCTAATCAGTTGGGTTTCTGGTACACATGCTACCAGCTTTTTAATCCTGTTTGGATTTTAGAGAGCTTTTAGATGTGATACACTAATATGACCAGGAAGGACATTTGGCTGAATGGTATAGGGAGCCTGAAAGATGCTGAGCACAGTGTGGAGCCTAAAATGTGGGACAGAATACTACTAGAACAGCCAAGTGATTGTCTTGAGTGATTCATAGCCATGGATTTCATTGAGGCTGGTAAATTACTTTACCTTGGCTTATAAACATTGAAGTTCTCTAACATTCTTTCCTCTCATGAAACTACTGTTGCAGTTACAATAAAGATGATCAGTGTTTCCATTGTAAATCTTATTTTTTAACTGGTTTAATGTTGCAGAACAGCTTAAGGCTGGAGTGAAGTACCAGGACTGAAAAAGAAGTGGATGTTTAATCCCATCTCCTCTCCCACACCTCTTGCCACTTGCCATGTCTCTGGGAGAGCAGAGTCTCTTGCATTCCCTCCACTCCCTGTCCACTGCTTCATGGGTAATACAGGAAAAAACAATGGCAACATTTTCAAACCCATTTGGATTAAATATGGGGATAGCATACACTTGTGAATGCCTGCTCCACAGAGTTCCCCTTCAGTCCTGACTGTTTCAAGCTCTGCTTGTCCCTTGGGTTCTTAGGGTTTTTTGGTATTAAAATATATAAGGATCAGTTCAATGTAGAATACCTCTAGCTGGTCTGGTCAAAGAGCTGTTTCTTTACCCACTAGACCAGATTTTTTTCTGAAGAGTGTATTTTGTAAGTTCCACTTGAGATCTATTTCTTTCTTTGGCAGTTTTTTTCTAACACAGTTAACTAAAGCTAAGGCTGTGGAAAATGTTTCCATTTCTCAGTTCAGTTTTTGGACTGGATTATTTTACACCTGGCAGTTCTGGCCCTTTATCTTACAAAACTCTTCTGCTTTCTGATACCTTCATCTCTCATGGCTGTTCCAGGCTTGCATGATGCTTAACCTGAGTTTGTCACAACCCAAACACTATGTAAATCCTGTACAACTTCTGGGATTTTGTACCTTTTTCTAGATCTCCCTGTTTTGCTGATCTGTACAAACACTAACCCCTACTGGTCTGTTGGTTCCTCTGACAGAAATACAGCACTTGATGTTGCTACAGATAGAGGAAGATGGTGAAGGTTAATACATTATTGTTCTTTGGTTTTTAGCACACAACATTTTTCAGTAGAAGCAGACTTCCTAGTTTTAAATGTCCTTGAATTAAGTTGTGTGAAGCATTCTGATTTCTTGAAGGAAAGCTGTAAAAATGCCTTTCTTTAGGAGCATGAATAGTTCCTCACAGAGCAGAAAGCTTAAATTGTCAGCAGAAGGTTTTGGAAAGATTGTCTTCTGTTACACAGCTGTAGTTTGGGAGCCTTTGCAGAGAGGTAAATGGCTTTATTCCAAAGTTCAGTTACTCTAGTGCCCTGTCTTACTCTTACTCTTACAGTGGCAGTTGATAACTAACTGCCTCTGTATGTCCTTTGGTCCATTCTGTCTGAATCCACACCACCACAGTCAGGTTCACAGTTCCATGCCAATAGTTCTGCCTTTAACTGGCCACAGGGCTTGAGCAGGAAAAAAAAAAGAGCAATTTCAGTTGGGATTTGAATCTGAAGATGATTTGTTTGACTTTGTTTGATCAGCATGAGAATGCCAAACACACCAAGCTAAGAGGGTTCCAGAACGGATCGTGGGTGAGAGCAAGACTTAGTGGGGCAGCAGAGAAGCTTTGAATTGGGGTGGTGAACTGAAGCAGAAGAGTGTGTGGGGAGAGAGAAGCATCACACCTTGGGTGACTTCTGCTAGGGACCCTCACCAGTGCCACGTAATGGTTCCAAGTGTGCTCAGCTGCTGGTGCTGGGCTCCCAGGGCAGTGGCAGAAGATGCACTTGTATTCCTTTTCTTTTTTTTTTTTCCCCTCCACTGGTGATGGTCACAAAGGTACAACAGACACTGAGGCACCCAGGTTAAGGAGGGAGGGAAGTAAACTGTAACATGCTGGAAGCTTTTGAGCTGTAGAAACTGGTGCTTTGCTTTATGTAATTTGTTTGTGAAGTGTTTATTTTTATAACGGATCATATTGTTGAACACATGGTTCTTAAAATTAAAAACAAACCTAGAAACTGATCCAGGAGGTTAATATCTGAAAAGTGGATGTGCATCTGCTGGGGGAGGCAGGCTGTGAAAATGGAAGCAGATGGATAAAGGGACACTGTCACCAAATAGTTGCTGGTGTATAGGTATATGTTGGTTTGGGGGAAATCACGCCTCTGGGTGGAAGTTATATATTGTATAAGTATATGGTCAAAGAGAGAATTTCCCCTGAACTTGGAATATTTCCCTGCAGTTTTGGGAGGTTTCAGTACAAGTCCTGCTAATGAAACTAAGCAGCAAAACTAACCATACTCTTCTTACTGTCCAAGCTGACTTTGTAAAGTACTCTGAGGAATATCTGAGCTCTGAAAGATGACAGTGTCCTATGGAAACCTCCCCAAATCAGGTGTATCCTCACTTGTAGACTTCCCACTTCAGTAGATGACTGGCATTTGAATGTCTTTTGATTGAACTCTTTCTATTAAAAAGAAACCACAACTATTTCTCAGTCTAGTGGAGTCCTCGCCGTGTGCTGACTCTCGTGTATCAACCACTATTGGAAGTGACTCTAGACTCTGCCCCTTCCGCTGCGTGAACCGAGTGGGTCCATCGGTCTGAGCATGCTCGGTGTGACTGCAAACCACCATTGTGCATATGCTTTGTATATTGGGGCAAGGGTTTTTTATATATATATTTTGGGAGGGGTCGTGGGTGGGATGGAGAAATACTCAATCAGCTTAAGCCAGAGTAATGTGTGTAAAAGCCCCTGAAGTATTCTGTGTGTGAGAGCGCGGGTGTGAGTGCGCGCATGGGAGTGTCTGACATCGATTCCCTTTGTGTTCTCAAGAGTTGTGACTTTGACTTCTGTTTGTTTTTAGTTCTTCCCCCTGCAGAAGCAGTTGTTACAAAATAAAAACAAATTGTAAATAAGAGCTACATAATTTTTGTTTAACCATGAACATCGTGTCACAGCAAACCCTGAATAATCACTTTGAAGGTAGAGGAGGAGACTCCAGGTAGGGCCTTGGGCCTTTGGCTATCAGCAAGGCATCACGATATGGTATGCAGTGAATATTTGTCTCGAGTATTTGCAATCCCCTGTTGAGCTTTGCTCTAAATTGGGCTCTTGGCAGTTCCCCTCCTCAGCCCTTTTAAGTTTTGAGGGGTTTTTTTAACCTCAAGAGCAGACAGAAATGGGGTAGCTGCAAAGAGCGAGTGGGGAGGGGCTGCGTGGGGACGTGGCAGTCACCTCGGGCCCGATGGGGTTGGCCACTCCTGCAATACTTGGACAATACAGAGATCTACCACATGGTACTGGGAGTTAAGTCTGAATGTAACATTAATGCTTTATTTAAAATAAAACCAACACTTTATTTCTTTTGTTTTTAAGGGGTTGAAGTGAACATGACTGTTGCCCATGTTCGTGACTTTATAGATGCAACATTCATTGGTAGAATTGTGTGATGGTCTTTTGTGCTACTTAATTTGACATATTCCAGTCTCTGTATGTACCTGCAAAGAAAGAAAGAAAGAAAAAAAAAATATTAATAACAAAACCCTGCTTTGCTTTTATTGAAAGGGTTCCCAGGACTGCATACCTGCTCCTGAGCTCTGTTTTAAGTATGTGTATCCTTCGCTTGTATTTTGTATTAAAAGAAAACCACAAAGAAAAAAGAACCCTTTATTGTTCAGCATGTTGGAATTGTGTCCCCTCTTTTATTTTTCTCCTTTTTGGAATATATTAAGCAACTCATTCTTCTGTATCTTTTATTTTCTTTTGTAAACTTTTTGGTTTTGTTTAAAAATGGCTTTATAAAAGGGCTTTTATAACCCAGAAACATGACTTGTGTAATCTTTCTGCTGTTCAGTGGTATCATTCTTCTCTGGTTGGTTGGGGTTTACTTTTTTGGGATTGTTGGTGAGATGTCAGAAGGTGTTTGTCCTTCATGATGTCTGATAGCTTTGGGAGTAATTCCTTTGCAGAGCTGGAAAAGCTGCTGGTGGAAAAGGACCTGGGAGGGGGTATTCATCAGCGGTGGCTGAGGATGAGGGAGCAGTGTGCCCAGGTGGCCAAGAAGGCCAAGAGCATCCTGGCTTATGTCAACAATAGTGTGGCCAGCAGGACATAGGGCAGTGATCATCCTCCTGTACTTGGCACTGGTGAGGCTACACCTTCAACAGTGTAGTTTTGGGCTCTCGCTCCAAGAAGGACTTCAAAGTGCTGGAGTGTGGCCAGAGATGGGCAATGAAGTTGGTGCAGGGTCTAGAGCACAAGCGGTGTGAGGAGCAGGTGAGGGAACTGCAGAGGCTCAGCAGAGACCTTCTCCAGCTCCCCGAAAGAAGGCTGGAGCAAGGTTGGGGTTGGTCTGTTCTCACAGGTAACAAGGGATAGGGGGAGAGGAAACAGCCTCAAGTTGTGCCAGGGGAGGGTTAGGCTGCATGTTAGGAAAAACATACTCCTTGAAAGATGGTTAAGCATTGGCCCAGGCTGCCCGGGGCAGTAGTGGAGTCACCATCCCTGGAGGGGTTCAAAAGACATGGAGCTGTGGTGCTTAGGGCCAAGGCTTAGTGCTGACCTGGCAGTATTAGGTTAACAATTGGATTCAGTGATCTTCGAGGTCTTTTCCAACCTTCACTGATTCTCTGCATTCACCCAGGTACATGCAGCATTTTCCCGTGCACCAGAGCTTATGGTGCATAGCGAGTTTGTGTTTTCCATAAATCCAGGTAGCAGCTTTCATCTCCTTTCCGCAGGACCCCGCTCCCAGTGCTGGACCAGTTTGACAAGGGCTTTCTACTGGTTTTCCCTTTCCTCCCTGCAGCCCAGCCGGCGCTGTGCCAGCAGGGGGCGCCCTCACCCCGGGCTGAGGCAGGAAGCGCCTCGGGGTCTGTGCGGGGCAGGGTGAGGGTCACAGGGATCCTGCAGGGACCCTGGGGTTTGAGCCTTTGCCTGTGTTAAACACGAGGGTGTAATTCTCCCGGGTGAACACTTGAAAGCAGAGGAATGCAGAGTTTTGATACGGAAAACTATTGTTCAGTTATAGCTGTGCCCATGGAATGTGTGGCTCTGGTGCTGAGGGACGTGATACAGTGGTGACTTGGCAGTGTAAGATTGAGCCAGCAATGTGCCCTTGTGGATAAGAAAGCCAGTGGTCTCTTGGCATGCATGAAGAAGAGTGTGAGCAGCAGGTCAAGGGAAGTTCTTCACCTCTACTCTGCCCTAGTAAGGCCACAGCTGGAGTCCTAGCTCCAGTTCTGGACTCCCCAGTTCAGGAGAGACAAGGAACTACTGGAGAGAATCCATCGGAGGCTAGGAAGATGCTGAGGGCACTGGAGCAGCTCTGGCAGGAGGAAAGGCTGAGAGCCCTGGGGCTGCTTAGCCTGGAGAAGAGCAGCCCCACAGGGGAGCTGCTCAATGCTGAGCAAGAGCTGAAGGCTGGGGGCAAGAGGCTTGGGCCAGACTCTGCTCAGTAGTGCCCAGGGCCAGGCCAAGGGGCACTGGGCACAAACTGGAAGCCAGGAGGTTCCAGCTGAGCAGGAGGAGAACCTTGTTTGGTGTGAGGGTGTTGGAGCCCTGGCCCAGGCTGCCCAGAGAGGCTGTGGAGTCTCCTTGTGTGGAGAGATTCCCAAGGCAGCTGGAGGTGACCCTGGGCAAGCTGTTGTGCTGGAGCAGGGGGGTTGGACTGGATGATCCCCAGAGGTCCTTTCAGATTCTGTGGGGAGGAGAAGGGCACCACTCTGCTCAGGGCTTCTATAAATTGGGGCATCCAAGGGATTTTGGTCCTTCTCAACCATGAAGCAACTGGTCTTGGAGGCATATGATGCTCAGTACAGTTGGAGGTTGCCATTGCCCCCAGTTGCAGCGTAGGTTGGTTCATGTGTTTGCTTTCAGAGGTTGCTTAGGGTACTCTCTGAAATTTCATCTCTGTTGCTCAACACAAAATCCCATAGCCTTATTGGCAGCTGTAAGCTGGTACCTGGCTGCAGATTCTCTGTCTTTCCCTGCTCTGTTGATTGTGTTCCGCAGGGTGGTGAGATGAGATGTAGGTAACACAGAGGTGTGTTTGGTGTTGGATGCTGCTGTTGACAATGATGCTCCAGGCTTCTGGAACAGAGTGGTTTAATAATGCTGCTTATGGCATTCCTCTCTTTTCTGTTTTAAATGTAGCAGGCAATTAACCTTGGCAGGTATTTCTACCTCCCTGCTGTGGTATCTGCAGCCTTGCCATGGGTTCTTTATCTTAGTTAGCACCTTCAGGTACTGCTACACTGCTTTTAGGACTAATTACCACTTAGCAGGTGTGGCACTTCTTTTGTCCCCAGGAGTAAACAGTATTTACTTACTCTGAGAAATGCTGCAATGCTAGGCTCTGTGGACTCTTTTACAAGAGTTCTTACCCACTGCACCAGTTTGGGGCCACCCTGTGAGTACGTGGAGCCCTTGGCTGCTTTTCTCCTCACTGTTGCTCTTTTGAACCCAGTGTATGGACTGACTGCCCAGTTCCCTAGGCAGATGCTCTGCCAGCAGAAGTTTAAAGTTCCCCTTGGCTTTGTAGTAATATTTACAGGGAATTAATACAAGAAACCAATGCTTTGTGTTCCCATGTAATGGATGTGTGTCTGAGCAGTGGACACACGTAGGGTTTTGTAACTCCAGTGAGTGCTGCCAAACTGGAGGGGATAAGATTCCCTTGGCAAAGAATGCTAGCTGTCAAGTTTGAATCTAACAGTATTTTGCCTCAGGAATATCCTGTTTGTGTTTCTTTTGGTAGTACTTGGTTATAAGCTGAAAAATAATGTCCAAAGGTGGAATTCAAGATGAGTTCTGTTTTGTTTGGGCCCTATAGGTGGCCTTGAAAGAGTCAGTAAATGGGGCAAAGTTGATTGAAAGAGCTGCTGTTGTGTTCTTGCCCATCTTGCATGTTGAGGGAAGCCTGGAAAAGGGTGGAAAGGGAAAGATTTCCCAGAACATCCCCTGTGCTTTAAAAGCAGATTTTAAGGTATAGTTTTGGTGCAGCAATCCAAAGTGAACAGGTTTGGTTTGGTTTTGGTTTTGGTTTTACTTCTTTCCCTGCTGTTTGAGGTTTCTGTACCAGCCAGTATGAGAAATCCAGTACAGGAAAAGATCATTAATAGCCTCAGCTCCTGCAGAGTTGGTACAAAGGCTGTCCAGGGGGTGCAGGGTGAGGAGAAGGTCGAGCTCTGAAAGGTGTCAGTTCATCATGCATTGATTGGAAAGCACTGAATGTCTGCAACATGTGATGATAGACTTGAATTTGACCTGGGAGCGTTGCTTGTTGGTTCACAACCACATCCTGGCCTGAGACACATCTCCACCTTCAGAGTTTTATGTAGACCAGGAAATGGGTTTGCATGTTTTGGGTTTTTTTTTCCTCTTTCCATAGATAGAGGTCAAGTTCAAGTGGTGTTATCCCACTGTGAGCAGGCACTGGCATGCACTCTCCCCTGTGAATGAAGACCAGTAAGGGATAGCTCCCTTTTAGAGTCTCTAGGTCAAATTCAGCCCTTGGCCTTAAACTGTGGTTGCAGTTTGGTCTCCTGCATGTGCATGGGTTCTGGTAGACAGCAACTGGAAGCAATCCTGCAGGATGTCAAAAGCCATTTCCTATCCTGTCTCTTCCATCATAGTTCATTTACCCTTCAGCATTTTGTTTGCTACTCGAGGGTTTGTTTTGTATTCAGCTGCAAATTCTGGAGCTCAGAGAGAGGCTGATGTTTTATGTGAATAATCTCTTGTCTTTCAGGTTGAATAACATTTGTATTTTGAGGAGATAAGATAGCAGTTCCAGCAGCAATGAGTTTCCTGTTGTCACACTATCTTTTCATCCTTGAGCATTTCTGACTAAGCAGTTTGGTTTGCAGTATCAATCAGTGGCTTCCCTGAACACTGGGATCTGCTAGCTTCCCTCATTGCAAACACTGTCAGAGCTTTGTGATTCACTGGAGTGGTTCATGTCTGAGAACCTCTGCTCTCCTCTTCTTGTCAGCTGAAGTTACCACTCATTGCACTGATATTTTTCACAGTGTCTCTTTCTGCTTGGGTTCCTCTTTGGTGTTTAGCTAAATGTTTCATGCTGAGGAGACTTGTTGTGCTCTCTGCTGAAGCATGTGCTGTGTTCCTGCTGCACCTCCTGAGAAACAGCTGAAGGGAAGGACTAGTTTGGGTATAATCCTAGTTACACTCTAGAGCCCTCATTTCTGTTTCCCTAAACTGTTTGGGTTTTTGAGTTTCACTGCTAGTTATGAGTCTGCCTCTGAAGCAGCTCCTTCTGTTCTCAGGAACATTAGGTTTAAATTAATAGGTGACATATTTCTCAGAGGCAGGCTAGGTCTCCTGGCTGGCAGTGAGTCAGGTTCTTTGTCTCATTCCCATTAAACTGGTTTTGCACCTTTAAATGCAGAAACACCACTTAAGGGACTTTTTGAACATTTTTTCCCCATTTCCTTCTTTTGTTGGGCAAAGGAGAAAGAAAATCTCCTTGGGTGCAAGTCCTTGTTCTCACTCTTAAATCTCCTGCTCCCCACACCACCAAGGGCTTTTAAGTGTAAAAGACCAAGCTGCAGAGCTTAATAACTTGTGTTACCTCTCAGCATTTCATTTTCCCAAGTCATTTAAATGCAACCATAAATGTTCTTAATGGGAACAGATCACTTTGAAAAAGGGAGTTCTGGGAGTGCTGAATATTGCTATCTTGGCTCAGATCTAAGGTGAGCTGGTTGGGTATTTGTTTCTTTCCAGAAAGAAGGCTTCAATTTGCTTTAAATTCATGGCCTCTGCCTGCTCCTGGCCAGGTCTCTGCTGAGTGTCTGTGATGAGCACAGGTGAGGACAGAAACAAGCACAGTTACAGAATGGTTGATGGTTAAGGACCACCAGAGAACATCTAGTCCCTGCTCTAGCAGGGTCACCTAGAGCACATCACTCAGGAGTTGTGTCTGGGTGGGTTTTGAACCCCTCCAGGGAAGGAGACTCCACAGCCTCTCTGGGCAGCCTGTGCCAGTGCCCTGGCCCCTCACAGGAGAGGAGTCCTTCCTCCTGTTAGGTGGAAGGTCTCCTTTAAGAAGGGCCAAAGCTATGTTCTAGCTTGGATGCTGAGACAATTTGGGGAGGAGAAACCAGCTCCCTTGACCTCTGGCCAATGTGCCTGGCTGAGGTTAGCTCTCTGCCTCTCAGACTCCCCTCCATGTGCTGGGAGCATGGCTGAGAGCTGCATGCCTGCTGAGTGCAGCGTGGGAAGCTGGCTGCAGGGAGTGACTCTCTTTGCACATTCAGTCATTTTAGTTCAAATCCAACAAGGAAGAGGCCAGCTCTCTGATCTGGATGCTACCACTCTGCTCATTAAAATAAACAAGAATTCCCAAGACATGAAGTGCTTGCAGGCGTTGCTGACACCAAAACAAATAACCAGGCTGGAAACATCAACCTGGGCTGTCTGGCAGCCCTGGCAGAGGAGCTGTTGGCATAACATGCTTTTCAAAAGGAAGAGAAAACCAATCCAAGCCACCACCTCCTTTTCCTCAGTGGTATTCCAACAGTTCTCAAAACTTCCTTGGGTCTCCAGGCTTCTCTCTGAAGGAGGTGGGCCTGCACCAAGGAAGGGGTGGGAGATGCCACCTCTAGGCACGTGTTGGATCTGCTGCAGGGGTCTGCAGTTACAGACTGGGTAGCCTAGACACACTTTGTCCTGCTTGTGTAGTCAACCTTCATCAGAAACTTGGATGCAACCTGCTGCTAGTTCCAGCACATTCCTCATTGGAATATAGCTGAAGTTCCTCTGACCATAAAAAAGGAAAGGCACTTGAAGCAAATTACTTGTGTTCTTGGGAATCTTCTCCATCTAACTGAGGAGCAGACTTGATGTCTGACCCTTGCAGCCCTATCCTTTTGCTGCAGCTGGATGAGAGAGAAGCTGCTGTCTTTGTTTGTAACTGGGGGTCATGTGGTGGAAGAGTTGAGAAATGCTGCCTAAGAGTCAGGAAAAGCAGAAAGAACCTCAAGGACACTTGTTCTCATGAGGCTGACTGGGATGGTGGCTGAATCATGTGCACCTCTCAGCACGTGCCTTGTCTCTGTAGGGAGCTAGAATACTTTTAAGATGTTCCTTCTGAATTTTCCTGAGAGGTGGCCATGGCCTTTCAGCTGCCCTGCTGCAGGGAGGCACGGTGAGGAGCAGTCCTGGGTTGGTTCTCCTGGCAAGGCTGGCTGCTCTTTCTTTCCAGCTCTCAGGTCTACATTTCTGCAAGAGAAACATTCTCCTGTAAAAACCAAGGCAAGGGATAGCTAAATCCAGTCCAGAAGGGGTTTCTCAGCCCCTTACAAAGAGGGAATAAGGAGAGGAAGAGCTTCTCCTCTGGGGCTGATCCCATTCTGACAGTGCTCATTACATCAAACGTGAGCACTCACTCTAGCATGGGGGAAAGGAGGGACCCTGGCTAGGACCACTGCTGGGGAGAGTCTCCAGTGCTGTTTGTGTGGCTTGACCCTGGGCAATGCTTCCATTCTTCCTTTGTTAGACCAGGGATTTGTTGAGTGCCAGTGACCCCTTAGTAAGTCTCCTGAGCTGCTGGGGCTGGGAGCAACACAGTTGTCAATAGTAATATCTGGGAGGGTTCCCCATGGAACAGTCTTTTACACTCAGGTCAAAGTCATGCCTAGGATTTAAGGTAGTGAGGGTGAGGAGGAGGTGAATTCACCACAAAGTTACCAGTGTACACTCTTCATATTTTTGTTTGTTTTGTTTGGGAACAGCAGGAGCAGAGGGGCTGGTGCCTTGGCTGTTCTAGAATGCCTCCTTCCTGACTCCTGCAAACAGCAATACAAATTCTAGAGAAGGAAAAATAGAGAGATGAAAAGGAGAGAAGGAGAAGAGCTGTGACACCCCAGAAACCTGGCATTTTGGTAAGCAAATGAGAGAGCCATGTGTGCCCTGGGCTCTCACTGGGAGATCTGAATGGAAAGCTCTTCTTAACCTTTTGATTATCCTTTGTTTGTTGGTTTTGTTTTCTAATTAGTGAAACAGAATCAAGGTTCCCTCAGTCCTTACAGGATCCCTTTCACGTTCCTTTGCAGACAGGTGGATGGCTTCATTCTCCTCCATCTCTAGTGTCTCAGTTCCTCAGAGGCAGGATTCCTCACCCAGCAAAGATGCAAGCTTGTCTAACAGCTGCTTCCCAAAGCAGCCCAGCCTGGCTGTCTTTCTTCTGCCATCATTTCCTGCCTCTACAGTACAAGGATTGCAGAATAAACATGCTGGGAGAGATTTGCACTCTGTGCTGTAAACAGGGTGCTTGTTGTTTACCTGAAGCAAGTATCTGCCCATCAATTGGCTAATAAAATAGTCAAGAAAAGGGAAACTTTAATCTTCTAAGGTCTCCTAGATAATGATTCTTGATCAACTGGCCTGACAAGACATTTCTTTTCCAGCAGATAGGGCTGGGGTGGTTTCTGTAAATATTTTGTCATTATTTTCTGTTTCAAGGCTCCTGCTTCACCCAATAATGATGAATTGTGGCAGTTCTCTGCCTTCTCTATGACTGCTCTTAGCAGCTGAGCTGCTGGAGCAAATACCCCTGGAGATCTCTTCGTTCTGGCAGTATCCCCAACAATGCATTGCTCTTTACCTCAAGGATGGGGTTTGATCTTAGCTTAAACTCTGTAATCTATTCCTCCAGCTCCTTCAGGCTGTGAGAAGTCCTCTGGTTGACTGGAGGCTGGGAGACAAGCAGGGATGGGAAGAAAAGATTGCAGTGGGGCAGAAAAGCCAAGGGCTGCGTCAGAAGGAGGCTTGGGTCACCTCCAGTGTGAAAGCAGTGCTGTGGCTTTAGGTACTGCCTGGGGAAAGGATTTAGGTTTATAAGCCAAGAAGGCATTTCTCATTGTTTAAGCCCTACTAAAAAGTTCCAGGAACTGGAAGTTTTTCTGTCCCTTTCCAAAAGCAGAATTCCATTGCAGAAATGAGATGGCCCCCAAAGGGACCAAACAGGGAGACCTGCTTTTTCATCTAGTTATCCTTGCTGAAGAGGGACTTGTGTTTGTAAGTTATTGTTCAGTCAAGGTCATCAGCCTCTTGCATACCAGGGGCCTTGGTTTCATCTGTTACCTACCTCCTGTCCCAGGGTCCCCTGGGCAGTGCTCAGAGCTGAAGCTGCCCTGGGAAATCGACTGGATGGCTCATGGGGTGCACATCATTTGCAAGTGGCTGAGCAAATGTGCTGCAGGGAAGGGCTTGGAGGCTGAATGGGAGCTGACAGTTTCCTTGGCACCCGAACCAGAAAGAAATCCATTGCTTTGTCTCTAGCTTAGCAGAACTAAAGGGGGGCAAGGCAGAGCTTTAAGTTGCAGGTACCAAACAGGCAGGGTGGGAAGGAGCTCAATCCACAGACAGCTTTCTCTAGCCACATTTGAATCAAAATAGGCTATTTCACAAGGAAGACCCTCGAGTCTTATCCTGTGAGCTGGAAATCTTAAACTGACACCAGAGTTGTCTTCTGTGCCTGTGGCAGTGTGACTCTGGGCTGCAGTGAAATAAAATTTACCCCCTTGGGGTAAGAGTGGGGCAGGATGTGAGCAACTCCATCATACTCTGCTAAGGAAAGCTTGAGCTACATCAGAGGACAGTGGGATCCTTCCTAACCTGGCATCTACCAGGCTATTGCTGAAGGCACTGGCCAGGAAATTCTTCCCTGCTTCCTTTGAGGTGGGTGAGGTGTGATGTTTTGGAGGAGAAGAGGCAGGATGCTAGCAGAGATGGACTGTAGGTTGTAGAATGAGAGGGTACAAAGTGATCCTTATCTTTACAGTGGCCCTACCTAAGTGGTGCCTGCCTGTCCTTGGGGTACAGGGGGTTAAAGAGCCTGCTGTGGCCAGAGGGCAGGTGTGGGGGGCAAGGCTCTTCAGTGGTAAGGATTAAAGTTCACAGCAGCCAGAAGTTCAGAGAGCTGGAGCCTGCACTCCTGGTGTCTGTGGCTGCTGCCAGGCAGGGGATCAAAACAGAGCTGTGCTTGGACTTAACCTGCAGGCTGGAGGTGACAGTACAAAACAGAAGTGCAAAGCAGCAGCGAGGGGAAGAGGATTCAGCAGAGCTGTTGTTCAGTCCATCTCTACCTCCCCCTTAGTGAAGCTGTTTGGATTTTGTGCTGCTGTTGTGGTTGGCTGTTTCTCCTTCTACTTTCATAGCAAGGATGTCCCTCCCTGCCAGGCTCTACAGTGCCCTCCTGGCAGGGCAAGGGGCACCCAGATCTCTCTTGGCAGGTGGCACAGGTCAAAACTCCAGCTCCATCCTGAAGGGAGGGAAGGCAAGCGAGCACCCGGTGCTGTGTGTGGGGAAAGGAGGTTGGCTAGAAGAGGCAGAGGTTAAGAATGCAGTCCAGGGAACAGCAGGGGGAAGGCTAAAATGTTTGTCCTGCCCTCTGTAAATAGAGCAGAGATATGCCTGGGTTTCAGAGGCAGTTTAGCAAGGCTCGTGTACACACAGCGCCGTGGACAGCAGCGCCTGCAGGGGCGGCAGCGCTGCTGCGGAGCAGCAAACAGTGGGAGCTCTTCCAGTATCAATAAGGATTTTGATGAGGGAGCAAGTTTGTTTGCTTGGCTGCAAAGGCTTTGGAATCCAGTAAGTGGTACACAGTGACCCCATCTCCCTCGCAGACAAGAAATCTCTCTACCCAAATCCAGCCTTTCCCATAGGAGACAGGCTGTGCAGAGTCTCCAAATATCATCAGATTAAGTCTGAAGGTTCCCAGGTATAAAAACCCCCAAGCCTAGATGGCCTTCTGACTTTGGCACTTCATGGCCAATCATGTTTTCAAGCTCTTCTCCACAACCAAAAGATGTGGAAATAGATCTTTTTAAAAAGAAACCAAACCAGAATGGAACACCTCACCTTGCTGAGTCCCTGACTGCAAGTGCTTTCAGACTAAAGAGTTTGAACCTTACAGCAAAACTGGGGAGGGAGGAGAGGGGGGCAAAAAATTGTGCAAAGCCAGTATGGTGCTGATGCAGAGTCCTCCCTGCAGCCTTACCCAGAGAACACCAGCTGCTTGCACCATTCCTTGGGGATCATAAACCTGTGGGATGATGCAGCTTTGGTTTGCTGTCAAAGAAGAGGCAAGAAAGTGTGCTGCTCTCTTCAGGCTTCAGGAGCAGGCACCTTCCAGCCAAAGGTAATGCCTCTACCAAGGAACCCCTACTGCCATGGAAAATGTCGTTTCTGCAGTTCCCCTGCCCCAGATTCTGCCTCCTCCATTCTGCTGACTGTGGCAGTTTTTGTGTGCACCAGAGCTGATCTGATAGCCCTGCTGACAGCCCCTGGTATCCCTACAGCTGCTGTGGCAGAGCAGCCCTCATGGACATCTCTGGTCTCGTGAGGGAGCTGAAATGCTCCATTTTTTTTTGGCACATTCTGGAAGTTTTAGCCTGGTGGCTTCTCCTGAAATGCTTGAGACAAAAATACATTTCCTGTTTAGAAAGAGAGGGAAGATAAGCCCTGAAGTGCTCTGGCTACCTCCAGTATAAACAGCCCGTGCAGCTGGGTGCTGCTTTTGTTTGCTCTAGTGGCTTTTTCTCTTTCAAGGTGCATTAGACACAATTATACAAAGTCCATCGTCTGGCAGCATCACTCCCAACTGGCACAAGGCTGTCAGCTTGCCAGAGAAGATCCTTCTAAAAGCCTCAGGTGTCCAGCATGAATTCCCACCTTTGTTCTGGAGGCAACAGCTCTTAGGACCACCAAAGTATGTTTCTGCTTTGCATCTCTCCAGCACTTTTCCTCCTTGGAATCTGACTGCTCTGTAAATAGTCACTCCTAACTTCCCAGGGTGGGGTGTTGAGGATGGGTTTGTTTTCTGGGTTTACAGAGAGAGAAAGGTTTGCCCTGTGAGTCAGCAAACAGCCTGCAATCAAGTTCAGGACTTGTGGTTTTCTGTCATTTAAGCACAAAATGGGCTTCAAGCTACCTTTGGCTGATCTGGGGCTGTTGTGGCTTCCAGAGCAAATCAGAGCATCCATGAAATCCCTCTGTGTGGCATGATTAAGATCTGTAGAGGAGATCAGGACTGTGTGTTCTCTCTGTGTGGCTGCAGCAGAGGAATCAGAGCTGTCACAGCAGGCCCTGCACCCAGGGTAAAGCTGAGATGGGCTCCTGCTCTCCGGCTTCTTGTTTCATTTGCCATGTGATGGTGCCTAACCCCTGTCAATATCTAACTGATACCATGAGCTCCACTTGGCTGGGTACATGAGATTGAGATAAGGCCAGGGCAAATCTATGCTCTGATCTAATCAGGCAGGAGCAGCTGAGATGGCAGTTGACTCTGCATTTCCCCCTTTTGATCAATGAATCTAGCTGGCAGATTTCCTGCAATCTTCTGAATCTTCTAATCCTCCTTCAACAAAATGATCAGGTCCATTTATAAGCCCAGGACTAGATCTGTTGAAACTAGTGGCAGGATGAAAGGAAACAACCTCAAGTTGTCCAGGGGAGGTTTAGGTTGGACATTTGGAACAATTTCTTCCCTGAAAGGGTGGTCAAGCATTGACCCAGGCTGCACAGGACAGTGGTGGAGTCACCATCCCTAGCAGTGTTCAGATGTTGAGATATGGCACTTAGGGACCTGGTTTAGTGGTGACTTGGCAGTGTTAGGTTAATGGCTGGACTTGATCTTGGAGGACTTTTCCAACCTTAATAACTCTATGATTCTGTGCAGGAAAGTCTTGCTGTCAGCTTAGAAAACAGCATGGCCAGGTCCCAAGGAACACAAGCCTCCTGAGCAGGAGGTGCCTTGTCTCCTACAGTTAGCACAGATGAGATGTGGAGCTGCTGGTTTGCTCTGTGCCACCCAAACCCTCGCCCAGCTCCTGGCCTGCTGACACAGTGCCAGCACCCTGTGGCGTTCAGGGAGAGGAGCAGAGCCTCCTCTTCGTGACAGCCCAGGAACATCCACCACCACAGCCTGCAATTTCTTCTTCAGAACTGCCTGCTTGTGCCTGAACTGAGCTCACAGAGTGAGTCAGAGCCGGGAATAGAAGATGGGAAACTCAAGTTCATGCTGCTAGTCTGGCCACTGAGCCCTGCAGTGCTGAGCTCCTGGAGCACAGCGTTTGGGAATGCACCTACTGAGAGTCATACGCTCCAGTGCAAAGGAGGGGGGGGGAGCAGCACTAATAGCTATTTAATTGCTTGTGAACTTCCCTGACTAGAAAACAGGGGCAGTTCTCCCCACCCAAACTGGGACTCTGGCACATTACCAGCTGAAGTCATAGCTTAGCTCTTCAGCCTTTTTTTTTTTTTTTCTGTTGGGGTTTGTTGTTTTTATTTCTTTTATTATTTTTTTTAGTGAGTTCCTGGCTGCATCTGGAGTGCCAAAAAACCTTTTTCTGCAGGAAACAGCAGGGTTATTTCTCCTTGCCAGCCACCCCAGTGAGTGAGTTCTCATCAGTTCAAGTGACAACACATGCAGGTGCTTCTCTGCTCTTTCCATGGAGGGTGGGTGAGTCCTTTCAGCAGCCGTTGGGAGGGAACAGCTGCTCACAGGGAAAACAAGACTATCCTGCTGATCCAAGCTGAAATGTGACATGGAAATGGGATTTTTGACCTTGAGAGGTACAAAGTTGCTCAAAGGAGAGACCCTGTGAAGATTAAAAATAACTAGATCTTTCTAATGCTTCTGCAACTAGTAGAGCTGGATGAATCCACTGCAAAGCAGAGGGAGAAAGCTTTCAGTAGTACAAACCAGTCCAAGTCTTTTGATGATCTCTCAGCTGAAGAACTGGCCCAAGGATTTGCAAACATTAATTTAAGAACAGCTGGTTTTGTCAACTGCATTCTTGTCTCATTTTTCTTCTCCTACTCTCATTTTTCCTCTCCTCTGCTCACACAAAAGGAGATGTTTGTTGATGCAGATGTTTAAGGAAGCTCTTCCTAAGGGCTCTCAGCTCCAGGGCTGGATGTATGAGTAAGAACATCCATTTTTCCTCAACTCGTGGTTCTGTTCAGCTACTGTTGGACAAGTTAGCTACCCAGGTAGTGTCTAGATCTCTCTGTATAAGCATATATATATATTCTGTCTCCCTGGTCTTCACAGCCATGTGATTTTAAGTACTCATCTACCATGAATAACGTCCAGGGGCCAGGTCACAAGCTTCCCATAGCATGGAATCTATTTGCATACAATCCAAGCAATTACAAGTAATGAATAGATTAGTAAACCCAAACAAAACAAGAAACTATTCATGCTGTGGATGATTCCCGAGCAGAAAGAAGGGAGGGGAGGGAAGAGGAGGAAGGGGAAAAAAGAAAAAAGAAAAGGCAAAAAAAATAAAGCAGCAGGGCTGTTCTCAACCGCACGTTTGAATGACTCGTCCTTGCTCCGTGCCCACCCCACGAGGCTGGAAGCTCGCTGCGGGCACGGTGGGCGCTCGGCGGGGGGGAGGCTCCGTCGCGATGCCGTGGTGCCCAGGGGGATCGGGGCCGCGGTAGTTAGGGAGCTTAGGGCTCCGGGGGCTGGGAGCCGTGATGCTCCGAGAGATCGGGGCCCCGGGCCGTGATGTTCCGGGGGCTCGGGGCCGCTCTCCCCGGGGCGGTGGAGCCCCCCCGGCGGCCCCGCTCCGCCTGCGGCAGCGCATGCTCCCTGCCGGGCCTCAACCTGCCCATTTAAACGGCGGCAGAGGCGCGGGCGCCGTACCCGGACCGGGTGTTGAGCTGAGCCCCGGCAGCCACCGAGGTAGGGCTAGGCTGAGCTGGGGCTGAGGGTGGGCAGCGGCTCCTCTCCGGGAGCCCGAGTGGCAGCAGGCGGGGATGCGGCTGCTGGAGTTTACGGTGCCGGGTAGCGGGAGCGACTCTCCCGGTGCCGGGACGGCTCGGAGGGGGTCAGAGCAGCTCTTGTGCTTGCAGCCGGGAAGAGAAAAGAGCCCTGCGCGGCTGGGTCCCGGCCGGGGATGGGCGACTGCTCTGCTCGGACGAGGCAGTTCCAGACTCATCTTTGGTCCTGTTGATGCTCCGTGAGATCCGGCGCCGGCTTTGCTGTGGGAAAACAAAACCCTCTCTCGCATGAGGAAACGGAGCAGGAGTGGCTCAGGTAGGGCTGCTGAGCAGTGCGGGCTGCACCTTTTGAGGCCTCTCAGCGCCTTGTTAACGCCTGGATGTGGCATGAGTTTTTGCTATGCTTTGTCTTGTTACAGAGAGAACTTGCTGTGAAGGAGTTCTTAAAGATTATTGAATGGGAAAAGAGCCTGGGAAGCATGATGTGACCCTGGACTTCCAGCAATCCTGAAGACTCGTGGGGACAGGTCAGTGGATCTTTAGAATCAAAGGAAGCCAGCATTTGACAAAGGGAAGCTTTCCTTTCACCTAACTGTAGGCTTTGCACAGATTTGCTGCCAGGTTAACCTGTCTCTTCCCTTCAGCTGCAGTGGGAGCTGGAGGAGGCTATCATCTTAGTAATGGTACCCAAATGCCATAATGTGGATATTCCATCTATTGCCTCACTTTGGCACGACTGGAGACTGTGGTGGTAAAATGCCTTAGTTGTTTATGATAGACATAAACTGAATGACTATTTTGTCTTCCTATGGTTGACAGTTTTAGGAGGAAGAGAAAAGCACTGGAATAAACCAATACTTTTACACTGGTGATGGCCACATTTGGCAAGGAGCTTGATTTTCATGCTTATGTTTAAAAGGAAAAAAAATTGGAAGGGAAACATATCAGGAACAGCTTTCCTGGTCCTCATCTGGATCTGTCAGACTCAGAAAGCAGCCAGGCTGAAACCATATCCAATTCTGGCCCTTTTGTAGTTCAAGAGAACTACAAACAGAGCAGTATTTCTATGTGTAACACATGAACAACTGGAAATATATAGAACTAGAACACGTGTAAGAACTTCCAGAGTACCCAAATGACCTGGGCACTCCTGGCAAACAGGTAGCAGCCTTTAAACCTTTTCTAGTATTCACTCTACCTGCAATTTTCTTTCTCTCTTGTTTCTTTCATGTTAAATGTGTGATGCTCCCAGGATGTTCTTGCATCATCTGTAGCTGCTACCCTTCCACTCGGTGGGGAGTGGCTGTGGTGGCGGAGCCAGGAATGCCAGATTCCCAGCCCTGTGCTTGGATTCCAGGCAGTGCCTTCAACTCTGGAACTTATTACCACAGAGCATCGTGGAAGCCAAGAGAGAGAGTGCTTGGCTTATGGGATTTGACAAAAAGGATTAGAAATTTGATAGGGATAACAAGAATCTCCAGAATTAATAGCAAATTAAATGAGAGCTTTACAAGGGATATAAATCCCTGCATATCAGGGCATAAACCAGTCTTAGGATTTAGGAGGAAACTTCTCCTTGTAGGGAGATTTCTCTTGCACTATCTGCTGGTGGCTGTGTTGCTCTCCAGCTTGTTATGTGTGTAGCCTGTGCAGTGTCATCTGTAAGAAAGTCTTGGCTTCTTGGAGAGGTCCAGTTAAAGCACCTGAACCTGAAGGTGTTTCCATCATGGAGCTGTTGCTGGGAGGCCCAAGCCATATGCTTGGAGGTAATGATAATGTGATCTGGGAACAAAGCAAAAGACTTACAGGTTCTGGGATGATCATCACTGTAGTTTCGTGGAGCGGTGGTAGATAGTGCAGTGTACTCTGCACAGACTCCACCAGCAGCATCTTTTTGAGGTGCACAGTCAATTTCTGTCAGCAGTGAGGAATGCTGCATCCATGGGAAGCTGAAATCACTGGGCTGGTTGTTGAGCTAGAGAATCCAGCCTTTGGTCTGCTCTAGCTTTGCTAGAGTCCCTAGCCTGTCTGCAAAGTGCCTGCAGCACTCTGAAAACCTTAACCCTGAGCCTTGTGCATTGGATCTCCTAGAAGGTCTGAGGATTTGCAGATTCCTTCTGAGGAATGTGCAAAAAGCAAGGGAAGGCTGAGATGGATGCTCTGTAAGAGTAGTCTTTGCATGTGCTATTTCTAATCTACTAGATAATACTAGTCTCAATCTCTGGTTCCATAGTTTTACACTGACCAAACAAACACTGAGAGGTTATGCCTGTGGCAGTTCCCTGCCAATTCCCTTTCTCAGGAGCACTGCAGACAGTGTTGTGGCAGAGAACTTCAATTCCAGAACACCACTGGGTTTGTGTGTTCTCCCCTGCACATGACTAGCAGGTAGCTTGATTGAAGATGTCTCTTAGTCAGTCAGGACTGGTACTGGGCTAGGCCAGTTCTAGGAACTTGCTTAAATGAAAAGAGAAAACACATAACAGGCAATGCAAAGTAAGTTGCTGATGGTCTCTCTTTATGTCAATGGCTATATATTCTTGGGCAGGTGAAGTGTATTTCACACACAGCAATGGCTATAGCACCAATGCACTCCTCTGACCTTAGTCTCTCCTGAGCTTTGTACCATTTCTGTCACAATGGGATTGGAGTAGAGCTTCTCAGATGAGCTAGGAGCAGTGTGAGTAACACCTGTTTGTGTTTATCCTCCACCTTGCTCTGGGCTGGAGCAGTTCACCCAAGGAGTGTCTTGTTTTGGTAGTTGACTGTTTCTGGGTTGCTATCTCCTTATCATGGCTAAGGCAACAGCAAAGCAGAACACTTGACTTGTGGGGTGAAAGTTGTGGAGGGCTGTAATGGATTCAAGGCTAGGAGGGCATAGAAGCAAAAGGGCAGAGGGATGGAAGGAGAGAAGCTGCAGGTGATGGTAGGAGTGACCAGGCAATAATGGATGTAAAGCTATGTACCCCAAGAGGAGGAAGAGGCAGGTGGGGTGGAGAGGGATACAAAGAAACCAAAATGAGCTGGATCTGATGAATCTCCTCCATCATTTCTGCTGTTGCAAGTAATTCCATCATGTCATCATGCCCTATGGCTTCTGCAGGAGGTGAGGGGCAGTCAGCATAAGATAGCCACTTCTAACCAGAATTAACCCTAAACAGCTAACTGATGGAGTCTTGTGATCCTTCAGCTGTGCAGTCAAACCCATGATCAGGGCTGTGCTGGGAGTGGAGCAAGGGAGTCATGAGAAGCTCGTGAGCAGCTGTCAGCTATTTCCAATGTTGACTTTGTCTCTGAATACTTAATATCAGACATCAGAGCTGCCCATGTGAACACAGGAACCCTAGGGCTCAGCTGAGAAAGGGGACAGAGACCCTCACAGAGGAATCCTTGCCTTTAGGGTCTGTAAAGCAGTCTCTGCAAGGTAGCCAAGCAGTGTCTGTGCCCACAGGAGGCTGAGTGTGGGTCAGCATAAGGTGAAGGGAATCTTGCCCTCGCCACAAACAGAGGAGTAGGAAGCTCATAAAGCAGGGATTGGTTTTGTACTTCTGTGTCTTCATGCTGGCAGTGCTCAGTTATCTAAGACTAACAACATGTTGAATCCAGCTCAGTTCTCTAAGACTGACAGTGTGTTAAATCCATGTATCCCTGTTCCTTTTGCCATGGCTGGTTCTGCTCTTGCTCCTCCCTGCTGCAAGTATCTGAGTCCTGTCCTGCATTGGGAAGCTGCAGAAGCTGCTGGTGCAGCCACCAGCTAAGCTGTCAAGCTGCTTGTTCAAAAAGCCCAGAACTAAGTGGAGCTACAGAGTCAACCTTTTATTACTGTTGTTTGTACACATGCTGTTCCTTGGAGGTCCTCACATTGGTGCCCTCCCTCCTTGTTTTCATATCCTAAAATGTCAGTTCCTCTTGCAGTTCCAAAATATTTGTTTAACATTTTGCCAGCCTGCCTAAGAGGAGAACCAGACCCCCCTGAATATTGTCTGGCAAAATAAGAGCTGTGCTGGAGGAATGTGGGCCCAAAGGCTTCTTTGTCTCCCTGCTGGAGGGAGGCTGAGACACACACAGCAATAAGCAGGTGCTTGATTCCCAGCTCTGAACTGTTTTTCTTTCCCTGTGTTACTGTACATGGGCTGAAAGCAACTGCTGCTTGTTCAGGTCTCAAGGGCTTTGTCCTATCTCCTGTCCCAGGAAACCTGGTCTGAGTAACACCTGAGATCAGCTCCAGTGATTTCAGAGAGAACCAGCTTCTGCTGATGTGCAGATGAGTCCTTCTGAGTGGTGAATCTTCAGAAGGTGCAGGGTTGGCTCCTGGCAAAACATTGAGCTTTAGTTGGAAAGAAAAACTTAAACCAATGCTGGGCACTGGTGAGCTCTAAGGTTTCTTCCTGCAGTCAAGGGAGCAGAAGTTTTTCTCCACCTTCATTGTGTTGGAAGCTGCAGTTCTCCATGGTGGTTTGTCTCCAGGAGCTAGGGCTTCAAGAGAAATGCAAATATAATGAGTGCAGTGACTCAAATCTATGCAAGTTGTCAGCACTCAGGAGACATAAATGGTCTTGCAGGGCAGGCTGGAGCCAACTGCAGGAATGATGTGTACATAGTTGTGGATAACATCTGAATCTTGCTGTAGATTTATGGGTTAGGACTTTTGGTGAAATGGTGCATGCAATAAAATCCATGAATCACACTTTCTTTGCCAAACATTAGGAGTGATTCCTGCTGGGATCTGACCTGCTCCACCAGAGAAACTGAGGTGATGGTCAAACCTCAGATCTAACACTATTCTGCCATCTCCTCCCCATTGCCTGCCTCTGATTTAGGAGCAACTGACTACTCACAGTTAGATTTGAGGTGGATCTGATCTAAGTGTGCTCAGTCAGCTCTCTGTCCTCTCTGCATGGAGACCAAAAGCCTCTGTGTTACTCAGAAACCTCTGCATGAGTTCCCTGCTGGTGATTTTGATGCTGTTTCCCCTCAGCAGTGCTCTGTCTGGAAGTACTGGGCTGTGCTCTGCCCCTGGAGAACCATCCACCACTGACCCAGGATATTATACAGCTCTCTTTCCCCTCTGTCCAGGCCTGTAGTGCCACTTCAGTTGGGATCTGTTTGGAGAAGGTGTACCCAAAGCATTTTGGTGACCTAGAAGACCTTGAGCTGATGCTGCTGTTGCTGAGTGTCCTCTGTTAGTGCTCTCCCTGCCCCTGTGCTGTGCTGGCTGGCACTGTGCTACCTTGCTCTGGATTCTGGCAACAATTCTGACTTTGCTGGGAGCTGTGCAGAGAGAATAAAGGATTGTTCTGGTCAGAGAGAGCTCTTCCTTGTAGGTCTGTGGCAAGAGGCAGTTCATAAACACAAAGAGATGGAGCACAAAGGAGCAATGAGAGGACAGTGGCTTCCCAAGGCAGCAGGCTGTGTGTACCAGGTACTGGCTCTTGGTGTGACAGGGGAGGGCTTTGTCTGGGCACTGTTGCTGTTGGACTCCAGAGGTGTGTTGGGGAATGGCTATGACAAATGACTCCTGTGTGTGAGGGGTGGTGGGAGCAGCTGGAGCAGTGCTAGAACAAAAGGCTGCTGTGCTACAGCCAAGGCCGACTGAGCAGTTAATGGGCCTGGAAGGGTGGCTTTTCATGAGGAGGGACTAAAGCTGGGCTTAGGAGAGAGACTAAATGTAGTCTGGAGAGGCTCTGACCATGCAGATGAAAAGGAGAGCAGAGGAATTACACAGGGAGAGAGGGAAGGAAGGAAGGAAGGATGCTTCCCAGCTATTAAATCTCTCAGCCCATGGACATGGTTTCAGGGGAATTTCTTCCAGCCTCAGTGCTCAGGATCCAGACTGGACAAATCACTGGAGAATGTGCTGCTGGGAGCAGCCCTGCAGCAGCCCCAGGGAAGATGATTCAACAGGGCCTCTTTCATCTTTGATTTCTGTGAACACAGTCTACATTTGTGCTGCTCCCAGATCCTCCCATTCATCACTGTCTGTGGCCAATGTTGATAGCAGTGTACAAGCCTTTTGGGCAGGAGCAGGGAATGTTAGCTATCCCCTCTGCTAACAGGAGACTGTAGCTGAGGCTAGTTAGCACATGCTGCTGCACAGCCAGAATGGCCCAGGACTGTGCTGGTGATAAGCCCTTTTCTGGCTCTTACTGGGCAAAGCCAGCATGTGTGCCTGCCTGAGGTGCCCTGGATGTTTGCCCAAGGCAGCCCAGAGCATGTTGCTGGAGTATCAGAGGTCTTTCTGCTTCAGTTGTAGCTCACTGAACTTTACTCCAGTAAATATGAGCAAGAGAGAGCCCAGTGTGAAGAGAAAATCCTGCTCCTACTCCAAGTTTGCAATGCACAAGCTTTCATTTATCCTCTGCCTTTCCAGCAGACTCTTTCAGCAAGCACCAAGTCACTTCAGTGCTCAGACCACTCTGCTGCTTGTCCTCCTTGGGAGATGCAGAGAGTACTTGGTGTTGGAGCAAGAAACTATCCATGTGGAACCAAAAGCCTTAGCACTGGAGCTTTGAACTTGAACTCCATGCTTAATTCCAAACAAGCTAATAACTTGGGACTGATGATATTCTTTCCAGGGTTCAAAAGAGAAGTTGGGTTCCTGTTTGTGAAGAGAGGCAGGGTGGGGAGTGAGGAGGGTGGTAAAAATGCCTTGTTCCATGCACCTCATATAGAAATGGCAACTTTGAGCCTTGGCTTTTGAGAAGAGTTCCCTTCAGATACTCTGTGCTGCTGCATTCTCTGTGTCCCCTTCCAGATGCTCTGTGCTGCTGTTCCTGTAGGAAAGCTCTCAGGACTCTGATATGTGGTCTCTGACCTTAAAGCACCTCAGAGAAATCCTGTTATTCCCTGTACATGTGCTCTTCCCCTGGCCCATGGCTGCTGTGGCAGAAGGTGCCTGGGTGACAGTCTGGCATGCTGGCAGAAACTCACCTGTGCTGGTACTGGAGCCCAGAGAGCAGAGTGGGGACAGGAGAGGCTGGAGAGCCAGAGGGACAGGCACTGGGGACACTGATCCTTCAGAACAGCTCCCAGGCCAGAGTATATGAAGAGTTGCTTCATTCCCTCTCCCTCTGAACACTTCCACCATGGGTGGTTGGCTGTTCCACACCCATCCTTGTACCAGCTCTGGTAAGAAGCAGTTGCCTGATCTCTCCTGGGAGCAGGAGGGTAAAACCCAGCCATTGCCAGGAGAGCTGCAAGCTGCTGCCCAGCTCGCTCCTCCTGCACTCAGGGGCTGATGTGACTGATGGGGGTTCTGTGCTCACAGCTGTCTTGGGGCTATTCCTCATGCTGCATAGGCTCTTTGTCTCATTCAAAGCCATGACCTCATTTTAGAGACAGAAAACAGAGAGGGAGAAACCCACCAACCTGCCAGCAGAGGTCAAAGGCCTTGCTGAGAGATATGTTAGCATCAAACTTCTCCAGCAGGGACACAAATAACTGGGATTGCAGACCAGAAAATGACCATGAAAACATGGACTAACTGCCATGTGATTACAAAAGGGCCCCATTAGTTCCTGTGTGTGTCTAGGATTCAAAGTAAATCCTTTGAGGAAGAGCAGGAGGTCATGCTCCCAAAACTTCCAAAGCAAAGGAACAGTCCAAGTCTGTGCCTGCTGCCTGCTGCTCTCTGAGGTCTGCTGTGCGTGGAGTTCTAGCTGCTTGCTCTCCTTCCTCTTTGAGAGGCACAGGCCTTGGCAGATGTCACTTCTGGCAAAATGAGGGAGGTTTAGATCTCAGGGTTGGGTGGCAGCAGCTCCTACTGCAGTTAGATTTGTCAGACCCCTTGAGGTGCTGTTTGGGCTAAGGAACATCACTTCAGCCTTCCTGCCAGGGCTTGGCAGTTTGGTTCTGCAGAGCTTCTGGCCACTGCTGGCCCAGGATCCCTAGCTGATGGTGGGCTGGATTTGCAGTCTCATGTGTCAGTGCCAGCTGTTGTCTTTTCTCTGCCTCCTGCTCTTTTCTAGTACATCAGAATTGTCCTCCCCACCCTAAGGCTGGTCCTGAGACCTGACTGGCACCGTGACTGTCACAGCTTCCCCCAAAAAGCCTGAAATGAGGAAGCTTTGTCATGGAATAGAAATCCTAGAGCTGCCCTGAAGCCACAGTGTGCCTCCTTGAGAGGAGGAGCTGAAGGAGTCAGGCATCTCATTGCACAGCATTGGTGCTTTGGTTGGAAACAAGTCCCAGTTTCACTTCCCATGTTCCCAGCCCTCTGAACAGGCACTGCAAAGTGGACATGAAAGAGCTGCTAGGCTTTGTGCCTTCCCATCTCTGCTCTGTCATAGAAGGGGAGATCACTCTCCTCCTACTCAGCACTAGTGATGAAAACTCAGAAGCTGTGTGTCATGTTTTCAGTGCTAAGGTGATCTGTGTAGAATGCAGTGGGGCAGCCAAGTGTTCCCTCTTCACCAGAACTGATCTCTTTGCCAGTTCCAGTTTGGGGAGGGAGGGTAAGTGCTTTACTACCTGCTTTCCCTCTTCACTCCAGATGATCATCTCACTATAAGAGTTCCAGTAATGCAGACCCATGGAATTCCATGTGCTTGCTGAGGCAGGCCTGGTGGACAGAGGACTTAGTGTCTCAGAACAGGGTAGTGATGACCAGCACTGAAGTTCAGGTGCAATTTAGGTAGCTGCAGTGGAAGAAAAAAACCTAGAGATGTGGTGCTGAGGGCCATGGTTTAGTGGCATGGTGGTGATAGGCTGATGGTTGGACTTGATGATCTTAGAGGTCTCTTCCAGCCTTAATGATTCTGTGCAAATGCAGATTCCATGTCCCAGAGTGTTCTGGCAAGCCTGATCTTTCTTTGGCTTTGCTTAACCTGTGGGGGCACTGATGTCAGTGCCCTGAGCCTTAGGCAAGGCTGTGGTCTGCACTAGGTGTTCTGCAGGAGGTTTGAAGGACTGGCCAGCTGCAGGGCTCTGGGGACTGGGTGACAGTGCTGCAGCCTGTGGTCAGGGACACTGCCAGCCCCTGGCCCCACTCTGCCTTTGCCAGCTTCACCTCTGATGAGGATGGCTCCGTGGGGGCACAGCAAAGGCATCCCAGAGCCCCAGAGCCTCACTTGGCAGGGGAGTGCAGGTGGGCAGGAGGTGCAGCCTGGTGTTTTCAGGCCAGTTCTGCTGCAGGCTGCTGGAGCAGGAGGCTCTGAGCCACCTGTTGGAGTTTCAGACACGCGGAGGCTGCTGCCCTTTCTAACAGTGTCTGTCTCCTTTTCCTCGCTTCCTGATCCTCCATTTACAACCAGCCCATTGTGCTGTGGGCTACAGCAGCTGGGTGGAGTGTTGCAGGCTCAAGTGTAATTTCAGTGCCTTTAAAAGCCTTTGGAAGGGTTTTTCCCCCCCCCTTTTTTTTTTCCCTTGAAGAGGACAGCAACGCCAACAAGGGATAATTTGATGGATTACTCTGCGGGGCTGAGGGGCTCTCCTTAATCCCCTTTGTGGGGCTGTTTGACTAGAGGCAGAGCAGAAGCCCCCAGCCCCAGGCAGAGAAAAGGCAGCTCAGCAGGGTAGGGTTTACACACTGACATATAAATACAGAGCCTGGTCATGTGGTGCTGGCTATAATCTGTGCCCATTTCTGTGCTGAGGAGAAGGGGGGCACCTGGAGGGGACTGATTTTTTCTCTTTCCAGTTCAATTTACATTTTTATTCTTCTTCTAAAAATAACTAAAAAAAAAAACCCACCAAAACCAAACAAAAAGAAGAGGGGGTAAGGGGAGAGGCTGCCTCAGAGCAAATGCCAGGGTGATGGACACAGTACTCGAACAGCAAACATGAGCTGAAGTGAAAAGCAGAACCAGATCTCTCGTTTCCACTCCCACTCCAAACAGGGGCTCCCCTCATGAATCAAAAGCAAGAGTTTGGGTCATACAGTAGCAAACCAAAGCTGTAGCTCTGATGTAGAGCCAGCCAACCTTGTCTGGAGTTGTTCATAGCACACCTGACACTGAGTTGGGAAAGGGTGACTAGAAGGAGCAAGGTTCCTAAGAGCAGAGGCTGAGAAGGCTGCTGCTCTGGTTGCATTGTCTGTGTTTAGGAGTGTGAGGTTTCTGCTTGCTTATTGAAATTTGGTGGTCAGATGCTGGTCCCAAGCAGGTAAAATGCTTTGAGACCATCCTATGGTGTGGCAGGCACAAGCAGTCCAGCTGTGGTTCCTTCAGCATGGTTTGAAGATCCCTCTGCAGCTGAGCTGAGCTATGGGATATTTATTGGGGCACTCAGTCCTTCATTACATCACAGCTGAACTTGGCCCTCCAGTGCAGGCATCTTTTATGGTGTCCCTGGTGGAAATGGGGCTGAGCAACACACCAACAAGGCAAGGAAGGTTTCAGCCCTTCAGCCTTGCCTGCAGAAAGCACCATGCCTAGCTCTTCTCTGCACCCTGGCTTGGACCATGCTGCTCCTAGCATGGACTGCAGCAGGATCTCCCAAGCAGCCTGAAGCCCATTGCTGGGTTAAAGTGGCAATGACACCTGCCAGCTGCAGGAGAGCTAATGAGACCTACTGGCACCCTGGTGTGTCCTGGGCTGGTGTCTGGCCCTTTGAGGAGCAGCAACAAGCTCCCAAAGTGTCAGTGTGGCCTCGGCTGAGCCAGTGACCTCGGTAGTCAGCCAGACCGGGAGGGGAGAGGAGAGGAGGAGGCTGGGCTGGAACTGCCCACTCTGGCCTGCTCTATCTTCTCTGCTGGTCAAACAGGCAGGCAAGGAAGCTAAGGTTGCCAAAGCCTGGGAGAAAGCCTCCTGGCAGGAGCAGTTCCTTTGTCTGCTGGAGGAAGAAGCAGGTTGTGGGACAGGAGGTCAGCGGAGCCTGGGGGCTGCCCTGCTGGCAGTTCAGTGTTCATGTAGCAAGGGAAGGGTAAAGCATCTGTGGAGCTACTGGCATAGCATCTGAAAGGAGTGTGAGATACCAGAGGCATGCAGGGTGAAGGGGAAGCAGCACAGAACATTCTCCACCCTGCAAAGCATCCTGTCTGTATACCAGGTAGAGCAAGGACAGTGCTGTTAGCCTGCTGGGCTTGGAAGGCCTCCTTTCCTTACTCCTATTCTTAGCAAATATTTTGACTCATCCACCTCACAGGGACCTTCATTTGCCTTTTCCTGGTGCCTTTGCTTTATCTGGTTGATGAATATGAGACAGAGTGACCTGTTTCACATGCTCTTGCTGCTTACCCTAAAACTTGGAAGACCCTCAACAGTCACTTGCCCTCCCAGATGCACCTTCACCTGAAGGAACCACTGATACCAGACAAAAAATGCCTCCAAAACTTCTGCAGATGTCAGCCAGTCCCTTGGGCTGGCTCTGGAGCAGCCCAACCCTGCTAACTGTCAGGACAAACCAGCTTCCCAGGTTAAGAGGGACAAAGGTAGAGGGAAGGTCACTGAGTGGCTTCTGCCCTACTTCTGCTCCCTGGCAGTTGCAGGTGTATCCTGGTGGCTCTGGCATGACTTGCACTCTGTGGCTGAGGCACAGGGACCCCGGCAGGACCTGAGACCTCATCTCATACTTGATCACAGTGAGCCCCAGTCATCTGCAGGGCAGGTGAGTGGCTGGGTGCTTATGGGGCTTTGCTCTGTGTCTGGGTGGCTCTAGTCTGGTTTAGTGGGAGATGCAGCCCCCTGAAACTCAGCTGCTAGATGCAGATGCTAAAACAAGGTCTCTTTGGCTTCTTACCTTCAACCGACAAGATGGGGATGGTAGTGAGCTGCCTTCAGCTGTTGGGCCAGGGATCAGTCTGTGCATGGGGAGCACAAAAGGGCCTGAACTAAGCTCTGGCTTTTAGACAGCCCTGAGAGCAGGATGATCACGTTGTGGGTGCTGTGCCAAAGCAATTGCAGCATGGCAGGAAAGAGCCAGCCCTGAGCCCTGACAAATTCAAATGTCTCCCTTTGAGCCAAGCTGCTTGGAAGGGCAGAGCTGTCCTGGGGCCCTGTCCCTTCCTGTAACTCTGGATGCATCTGTAGCACCTAGCACTGGATTAATATATCCTAGAGTCTGGGCTGAAGGGGTGAGGGAGGGAATTTGAAATGGGCTGTGGCACCCAAGCCTTCCCTGCCCTCCTCTGAGGGGATTTGCTCCCACTGCTGCTCCTTCCCTAAGCCGAGCTGCCCAGGCTGAGACAATGGAGCCCCAGAGCTGAAAGGAAATGCAGAGTTAATTCAGAGAGACTAACTAAATCACCATTCTCCCATCCCTGCTTAATGACCACTCCCCTCTCCCCACACTCTGAATGGGGTCAAGGAGATTTGGGAGGGGAGGGGGAAGGGGAGAGGGTCAGGAGAGGTCAGGTGAGTTTTCCATTTCATCCCGAGCTGGGCTGCCAGAGCTATTCTCCATGGTGTATTTCACATTCAGCTCCACTGAATGGACACTGATAGCTGTGAAAGGATCTGGCACTGGATGAACAGCCCTTCCCCAAGCACTCACTCTTGTGCTCTCTCCCACCCTTTCTTCCAGAGGGCTTCCAGGGAGTGAGGAATTAATAACATTCATAAAGAGCCCCTTGGAAGGTTGGAAATGTAACCTTGTGGTTATGAATGGAAACCCCAGGGCTAGCTGGACCCTTCACCCTCCCCTCTCGCTGCTGCCCCTGGGGAAGAGGGTTTTGCCTCAGATCTGCTGTGCTGTGGGGATGGAAGAGATCAGTCCCTAGCACCTGGGGACTGCTAGACCAGAGCAGTCCTCTCCTGAGCTCCTCACACAGCACCATCTCCTGCCTCCATTGCTGGCCAGTACCAGCTGCTTTGGATGCTTCTCCAAACAGCTAAGGCTTTTCCTTTGCTAAACAGAGGCTTTTTGGGGGGTAATTTTTTCCCCCATATAAGACAGGGCTTAATTTCTTACAGAGCCCTGACAGGTCACAAATAGCTGATGAATCTAATTCATTACTGTGGCTGTTTGCTGAACTGCAGGGTAGGTGCCTGACCACCATAAATCAGAGAGGCAGCTACCACATTTAATGACATCTCTTGTCCCTTCTGCACCCATGTGAGAGACTGGAAAGATTATGGAGTGGCCAAATATCAGCTCCTCTGAGGAATAAATGAGTTTTTTCTCTGCCATATAACTTCACCCAAATACTACTTCTAAAATGTCCATCCCTCAGTCTTCATTCTGTCCAAGCAGAGTTTGGATGTGATTACTTGTAAGGTCCTGTGATAGAGATTTGAGGAGATTGGGAGGAAGAGAGACTTCTTTCAGGCTGTGCTCATGTATGCCCAGTGCCCTGCATGTGGTTCACTTCCTTCAGGTGTCTCTGGGTTGGTTTCTTCTAAAAGTGAAAGGTGTGGTTCCAAGTCTGTTAGTGAGGGCACACAGAGCAACCAACGTCTGCACTGGCTGAGGGGAAGGAAGTGAGAAGGGAACTGGTCCTGGCTGTGCTGTTGCTTTGTGTGGATGGGGCTCTCCAACTGACACCACCAGTAAATGCAGCCCCATTTCTGTGTGCATGGCTGTGCTTTTCTCCAATGCATACTGTGAGTTGCTTCAGGCAGGGCCTTGCTGCAGCTCTGCACCACACTGAGCACAGGAAGACATTTGTCAAAACTTCTGTGGCTTCTGAACACAGAACAAACTCTGAGTAGGAGAAATGTCTGAATCCAGTCTGCTGGCCCACTGCCTTGAGAGAAATGGCCTCTTGGAAGCTACTTTCCCTAACTTCATCCCTGCTCCTTCTCCTTGCTACCTGTTAGAGGCAGACTGCCTGGTTCCCTCCCTGCCCTTCTGGGTGGTTAAGCAGGAGAGGAGAGACAGGGCAGGAGACACCAGGAACTGCAGGAGGTGCAGTTCTTCTTGCCTTCGTTGTCATTGCTGAAAGGCTCCTCTGTCCAGGTGGGTGGCAGAGAGCCCTCTCCTCTCCAGGTTGCCTTTGTCCCTTTGCTTCTGTCCCAGGACCCACCCTCCTACCTGGCTGCCAGGTGAAGCAGCCTCTCAGAGTTGGTCTGTTGTTTCTCTGCAGAGAAAGGGAAGGAAAAGTTTGATTTGCAAGCTTAAAAGTAAAACAGAAACCCTGAGTTTAAAGATGCTTTACTTCTGCTTGTGGAGGGAGAGGAAGAGCAGAGAAGGAGCCTTAATGCTCAGCAGCAGATGATGTTCCCATGATGAGAGCTTGGTAAGCAGCTGTGAAAAAGCCTCACATGTGGCTCCCTTCTGCTTCTGTGTGCAGGAAACATTACATGGAAGGGCTGGTATGCCCCTTTTTGGGAGTCTGGCTGTTATCCTTGTCAAGGTGCTTGGCATTGTACTCAGGAGGAAAGGCCAAATACTGTCCCTAGTGTAGAAGTTTGGGGACACTTGAGGCAAGGGGGCAAGAAGTGCCTGGTGTCATGCAGCCACCCCCTGTCTCCCCATCACAAGATGCCAAATCCCATGGGGCTGGCCAGGCTGTTGCCAGCTCACTCAGATGTGAGGTGTAAAAGCTGCTGTCAGAGCAGGATCTCCCAGGCAGGAGATGGTTTGCCCAGCTGAGTCCTTCCCCATCAGGACAAAGTCAGAGAGCATCAGACCCAACACAGTCATCCTGCAGAGTCTGCCAGGTGAATTGTCCTGGAAGAGATTAGCAGTTTAAATGAAGTGTTTGGTCTTGCTGCTGGGGCTGTTAATTAGAGCCAGACTGTTACCTGCAAACCTGCAGGGACCATCTCAGTGTCTGTACAAAGAAATTACTAATCCCATGGACTAAACCTCTCTCTGCTGGCTGTTTGTGAGGTGCCAGCAGATCAGCAAGAGAATGCAACACATGTTAGCACCAGGGCAGGGCTTTGGGCAAAGTTCAGGTGTGAATCCAGAGCTGGAGGTTCCCCCTGAGCTGGTGTGGGGCAGCAGTGGGTTCCAGGGCTGGTGCCTGCAGCCTGTGTTTGCCGAGGGGCCCAGGCGTGGCCGTGGCGCTAATAACACGGCAGCGCTCGGTGTTATCGGGAGGCAGGGAGGGCCCTGAAACCAACCCCGCGCCTGTCCCTGCAGCTCGGTTCCACCTCTGCTCGCCTGCACGCTGCTTAAGTAGCTTTTCCTGAATGCTCTGCGGCCAGGCTGGGGCTGGCTACGGGGAGCAGAGCTCAGCAGAGCCCCGGGGATCACCTGTCACTGCTCTGTGTGGAGGAGGTGAGTCCTGGCCTCTGGCTTCCTCTCAGCCTCCCAATCTTCCTGCTCCATCCCTCTGCCCCCTCTCTTTCCTAGTCTGCACTGGCATTTCTTTCCAGCTAAGCCAATCTGTCTGTCTGTATTCTGTGAAGAAAATAAAAGAGGTAATTGGGTACTGGGACAAAATGCAATTTAAAGAGAAAAAGGTTCCTCAGATGTTGCAGCTCTGTCTACAACTTGATTGCTGTTGACAACTTCCCATCTCTGGCTGTGCAGGAGTCTTGCCTCTGGGTGCACTGGCATTGATTTTTTTTCCTTAAAGCCCTCAGAGAGTGTGGAAGAGAGAAGAGACAGCTCTTTTCTTACCTACTGATAGGAAATTCAACCTCTGCCTCAACCTGAAATTCTCAGGCAGTCAGAGAGATGGACAGATTCCTGCTCCCCCCCAGTGCTAGAGATGTCACTGCAGTAAAAGGGAAGGAAACCATTTTTTAATCTGTGCATATGTGTGTGAGACTTTTACTTAATATTTGGGGTAAGTTTCCCTCTGTAAGCTCTCCAGACCCTGGGCTACAGCAGACAGTAGGTGTTACATCTCCTTTCCAGGTGTAGCTCAGAGTGACAGTGGCTTTGGCTTGTGTGTCTGCTTTCTCTAGCTAGCAGCACCTAGCTTGTGTTGCTGGAGCTGGAAGGGCTGCAGCTTAAATTCCTACCCCAAGGCTGTCAGCCAGCTGGGCACCCATCATAAACGAACAAGGCTGAGACATCCTGTGTCTAGCCCACATCTAAGAAAGGTGGTTACTGCCCCCAATTGCTTCCTTGCAGATAGAGTGCATCTGAAGCAAGGATGAGCATATCTGGGGCCTCTTGAGGATTCCTTTGAAGCCATGTCTGGTGATTAAAGGGAAACCGTTGCTCTGTTGCTCTTCCCCCTCTGCCGTTAGCTTGCTATTTGACCTTGGGCAAGTCATTTAAATGTTCACAGTTGTTAAAAGGAGATATCTTTTGTGACAGTCAAGGTCTTAAGTGAGTGTGGAGGGGGAAGGTGAGGGATCCTGGAAGGAAAATAATCAGTACTTATTGTGTGTAATTGGCAGCCTGTCAACTGCTCAGCTCAGGAGTGGTGCCTCCTCTGCAGCAGGGAGAGGCCGTGCTTGCATAGAACCGTAGAATGGGGAGAGTTGGAAGGAACCTCTAGAGCTCATCTAGTCCAACCCTCCTGCAGTCAGCAGGGACACCTGTAACTGTTTCAGGTTGCTCACAGCCCCATCCAACCTGACCTGGGATGGTTCCAGGGATGGGACATCTCCCACCTCTCTGGGCAACCTGGAACAGTACTTCTTCTTCCATCCATGCATCTTCATATAAACCTCATTGCTGCTCTTCCAGCTTCACCCAGTCATCTCCATGTGGATTTTTTGGCTGATGGCAAGCAAAAAAGTGAGACTGCAGAACCTGCCCCAGCTGTACCTGTCCAAGTAACACTTGTGTGGTGATGGAGGTCAAACACCTGTGCTCTGTGAAGTTAGGGAGTGCTACTTTGCACCATATTTAGTGATAATGTGGAGCTTCATCTCTTCCCAGTGGGAAGGCTGTGGTCCAGCATACTGCTAGTTTAGCAGCTCCTCTTGTGTACACATTTTGTATCCTCCTCAGTCCTCTGAGAAGCAGCCAGTCCTGCTCTGCAAGGTCTGACCTGCTCCACCAAGCGTGGCCTCCAGCACTGGTTTGCTGAGGAGGAAGGTGAATGTTGGCCTGGAGACATTTCCTGTAGGAGACTTTTCCTCTCCCCTGTAGTTGAGGCAAACAATTTAGAGGGAGACTGGGCTGCAAAAGTGGATTTTCACCTCATTTCTTCTGATGGGTTCACTCTCTTTACCAGGCATGGAGGCACCCATCTGGCACGGAGGGGGTGTGCAGGCAGGCAGGTAGACAGTGACAGCTTTCCTGCAGCCAGGGAGGGAGCAAGCAGAGAGAAACTCTTCCACCTGCATGTCTCACATTCTGTTTGGCCTCCTTCATCCAAAGGGCCCAAAGCACTTGATGGCAAACAGCAGTTGGGTGGACTAGTCTAGGTGCTGGAAACTGGAAATCCTGCAGGATTTCTCCCCTTTGTAGACTGACACATCTGCTCACTGTCTTAGCTGCTTAGCACCTGTCCTGATCTGGTGGCCTCTCCCCTCTGAAGAAGGCTGGAGAGAGGCAGCATATTACAGAGCAAATAAATGACTCAGACTAATGAGCAAGGTAATTGCTGTTCACTGTTAGATGAGGCTAAAGTGGGTCAGGTTTGTTTGTGAAACTCCATGGAGGCACCATCTGTTCTCTGTGCCCTGTCTCAGGGACTGGAGATAGGATTTGTGTGAAACTGCTTCCCTGGGAACCTGCAGAGCAGCACTGAGGATGCTCTGGTCATTAGGCAGTGGTGTCAGTCTCTAGAGATGACCCTGTGTGACTGCAGGCAGGTGCCTGCAGCCCTGATCCTCAGAGAGGCTCTTAATTGATTTCACTGGGAGAGGGGATCCTAAATCCTTGGCCTCTTTGCTTCAGCTGCCCATCTGTAAGAGGAGGCTGAACAAGACACTGAGGGGACTTTAGACCTCCCTTAGCCCAGAGGTGGGATTGAACTTTCCCAAACCATGTCTGACAGGTGCCTGTCTCACCTGTCACAAGCCCTTGGAGAGAAACCCGACAATGATGTGGGTTTGTCTTTTAACCCTGCCACTCTCCTAGAGCTCCTCTCTTCATCCTCCTGTGCCTGTCAGCCTGTTGGAATGGGGACTGCCTCTTTCAGCAGTGGTGCAGTGTCTGTGTGGTACCTGGGTTTAACCCTTTCCCCTGCCCTGGACCTTGCTGTGTCTAACAAGCTCTCTCTTCTTTCAGACCACAGCATGTGAGCAGAAGGGGAAGCCTGGAGTGGGATCACTGCCTGCCCACGCCTGGACTCAACATTGCTGGGCCCACATCTTGCAATAAGAGGAAGAGGAAAAGACAGTTCAATCCCCAGTGTTAAAAATGGGAAACAGCATCTGTCCAGCAGACCAGGAAAGGAAGCTCCAGCCCTTGCCTATGGGGCATCTCTGGGAGCGCCACAGCTGGAGTAACCCAGCCCTCTGTCAGTAAGGGGTGTTGGGGCAGCATGGCTCAGAGAGCCTGGGGCAGCATGCTCTTCCACAACCGCAAAACCCAGCTCCTGCTGGTCAACTCCCTGACGTTTGGCCTGGAGGTCTGCCTGGCTGCAGGGATCACCTACGTGCCTCCGCTGCTGCTGGAAGTGGGTGTGGAGGAGAAGTTCATGACCATGGTTTTGGGTAGGCAGTTTTTCTCTCATCTTTGAGGTGCTTGTTTCTCCTTCCAGTCTTGGAGGGCAGAGGCAAATGAAGACTTGGAGACTTGTCCCCAGGGCTACTGGGATATCGAGGGCAGCTTTATGTTTGGAGGAGGGGGCTGTGGCCCAGGGAACTTACTGGGTTCCTGAAACATCCTAGGCTTTCTTTTCTGCACTGCATACAGACCAATGTCCTCCAGACCTGTCCCCCTAACACCACCTCTTGCTTTTTACCAGGGATAGGACCTGTCCTTGGCTTGATCTTCGTCCCACTGATCGGATCTGCCAGCGACCACTGGCACAGCAGCTACGGCCGAAGGCGACCTTTCATCTGGATGCTTTGCCTGGGAGTCCTGCTCAGCCTCTTCATCATCCCACATGCCAGCAGCCTGGCCAGACTCTTTGCCCTCAACCCTCGCCCTCTGGAAATTGCCTTCCTCATCCTGGGCATCGGGTTACTGGATTTCTGCGGCCAGGTCTGCTTCACTCCGCTGGAGGCTCTGCTCTCAGACCTCTTCCAGGAGCCAGACAACTGCCGCCAGGCCTTCTCCATGTATGCCTTCATGATCAGCTTGGGGGGCTGCATTGGCTACCTGCTTCCAGCCATTGACTGGGGTGGCAGCTTCCTGGCCTCATACCTGGGAGGGCAGGAGACCTGCCTCTTCAGCCTCCTTGCCATCATTTTCCTGGGCTGTGTGCTGGCCACGCTCTTTGTGACAGAGGAAGCAGCTACCCAGGCAGATATTCTGGATGGCCCAGCACCCTCTGCCTGCTGCTCTTGCCAGCTCTCCAGGAGTTCCTGTCTCCTGCAGGCCAGGAACGTATTGCAGGCCTTGAGAAACCTCTGCACGTTGGTGCCACGGCTTCACAGCCTCTACTGCCGCATTCCCAAGGTGATCAGGCGCCTGTTTGTGGCAGAGCTCTGCAGCTGGATGGCACTCATGACTTTCATGCTGTTCTACACAGATTTTGTTGGGGAAGGGCTGTACCATGGCATCCCCAGAGCCAAGCCAGGCACAGATGCCAGACGCCACTATGATGAAGGTGAGAAGCGAACCAGCTGCTCTGAGGCTCCAGCACCTGTTCCCCTAGGACAGAGGAGTATTTAGTGGGACCTAGGAATGGGCTCAGCTCTGCTAATACTGCAAAAATAGTTAGAGGTAACCAGACTTTCTGCAGGTGCATCAGGAAAAGACATTCTCCCATAGCCCCCAGAGCAGTGTACAGTGGAGAGAGTAGGGAAACACCTCTTTGTCCTCTGAGCTACCCAGCACAGCACTAGATCTGGCAGTGCAGCCCTGGCCTGGGGCTGGGTTGTTAAGTGCAGAATGGTTGGGCAGGTTGCATGCTTAACAAGATGTATCCAGCTGGGTCTGCAAGCTGTGGCTGGTGCTGCCAGGTTCTTTCACTGCTCTTCCCTCTGTTTTAAATGAGGGGTGGTGGTGCTCCAGGGATGGGGAGCAGGGATTGGAAAGCCAGCCTATGCTCAGTAGTGGTGAGGTGGGCTTTGCTACCTCATCCTTTCATGCTACTGTGAGATTCCCATCTCACATCTGTATCTGAGGAGCCCTTGAGCAGCTTCCCCAGTTTTCACTCCTCTCCAGTGGTCTCTGGTAGTGCTCACCACCGGATTCTGCAGCTGCCACATCCACATTGGGGGATACTGCTCACACCAGCATGTTGCCTGCTGTCCCATTTTGGCTGCTCTGTTGTGTCAGAGCCTAGCCCTTCTTTTTCTCTCCCTGATCTAGGTCTTTTCTTCTTGGAGGCACCTTCCTGGCCCTCCTCCTCCAGCTCTATATCTGCCCTCTGAGTTTTCCACTCTGCCTGCATGAGCTCTGCAGTACACTGCCTCTTTGTGCTGAGTGTCTGTTTAACTTAGAGGGAGCTTAATTATTATTTAACACTTGCACTGTAGAGCTTCCAGCAGGTCAGGACTCCATTGTGCTAGCTGTCATAGGAACATGTGTTGAGTAATGATCCTTGCTCCAAAGAGTTAATGGTTTTAATTCCCTGAAATCTGATAGATTTGCAAAGGGTAAGGTCCGGATTGCTACCGGATCCTGCAGCCTCTCAGTGGAGGTTGTATGCTTTACCTTGGCTTCAGCACAAGCCCTGGTTCCTTTTGTTCTGTGGCTGCTTTTGGCACCAGTTAGCAGATCCTGGTTCATGAACAGGTGACAAATCCTGGCCAAGATGTAGGAAGGTGCAAACAATGACTTCCCAAGACAAGAATGACATTTGGATCCCTACTGCCCAGTGCCCCTCTGGTTAGCCTTGGTGTGCTGCTGGTGGGGAGTGGGAGCTGTGGTCTTTTAGGTGATGCTGCTCTGCTTCCTGACCTAGCCAGGTGGTTGTCAGGGTTCTTTGGGGCTGTGCCACACTCTGCCTGGACTGGACTGATTTGGGCACCACAGGAGGCCCAAAGGCTGTGTGCAGGCTGGGGTGCAGTCAGGGCAGTGCCTATCACCACCTCTGCTTCCCTGCAGGTGTCCGGATGGGCAGCCTGGGGCTCTTCCTGCAGTGCATCACATCCATCTTCTTCTCGACAATCATGGACAGGCTGGTGAAGCACTTTGGGACACGAGTAGTCTACCTGGCCAGTGTGGTCTTCTTCCCCATGGCTGCCTTTGTCATGTGCCTTTCCCACAGCATCATCGTTGTTACCATCTCAGCTGCTCTCACTGGCTTCACCTTCTCTGCACTCCAGATCCTGCCATACACACTGGCATCATTGTATCACCACGAAAAGCAGGTAGGGATCTGCTCCAGAGGTCGAGTGTGCCAGGTTAACTGGAGGGGGGGTGGCTTGGCCAGCCTCTTTTGCCACTTGTAGCTGGTCCAGTAAGTTCAGGCTGTGGCAGAGAAACACATGCCTGTGTGCAAAGGCTTTCTACATGTGCCTCTTGGCTACAGGCTGTGTCTTCTCTTGAAGGCTCATCTGGAGGGGATGAGGCAGTTTAGCATCTCTTTCCTTGGGCATCCCCTGCTCACAACAAACATTCTGCAGTTTTAAAAGTGGGGAGTGGGTTAGATGGGAGAAATCAGCTAGGACTGGGATATCAAAAGGGGTGTTCTCTCTTCCTCTGTGTTCTGCATGTTTTTAGGGAACTTGGTACAGGTTAGATTTATATCTGTCTGCATTCTGCAACCAAGTCACATCTGCAGTGCTGCCAGGTGGGAAAAACCTCAGTAATTCCAGCCCTTGGAGGTCCTGCTTTCCCATTTTTGTCCCTAGCATGGAGATCAATCAAATGAAAACTGCTATTCCCCTAGCTCCAAGAAAAAGCAATGTTGGGAAACTTTTGACACCAACACAAAAGCCAGTAATCCTGTCCCACAGATGTTATCCTTGTGGAGGAGTCCTGGGAAGTTCCTGAGCTACACACTGGATTAATAGGAGCTCCTCTTGTGCTGCAAATGCAAAGTTAATTTGTGGTTTGAGAGCAGCTCTTTCATCCCAATGGCAAGTGGTTCCCTGTGCAGTGAAAGAAGTAGGAGTTTCTACCACAGGCATCCAGATGTTCACATTGAACAAATACTTCTGACCAACCCATCCCAATTTGCAGCAGGCACCCTGTCAAAAGAGGGCTACAAAGGAGTGCTCTGCTTTGCAAAACCCTCAGTTTCTCTGCCATCTCCCATGGACATAATATTAACAGCATGAAAACCAAGCTCCACAGGCTGGGAATGTGAAACCAAACCCCTTGCCAAAGGGAAACACTCTTAGTACAAGGAGGTGTTGGGTAGAGAGGGTTTAGCCTTTCTGTTGCCCTAACTTGAAGGTTCCTCCTTCCTCTACCAACTACTTGGCAGCAGCTGCAGGGAGACCCCACAAGAGCTAGTCCCTAAAAATGCCTTTTGCAGAAAATTCCCCATCTTCCCTATTTCTCTTCTCTTACTGTTGCAATCTGTCATCATTTGTATTTGCCTTTCCTCCTTCCTGCTTCTCCTCTTCCCTCTCTTCCCTTTAAACCCTGCTCCTGAAGAGAGGCAGCAGAGGAGCCTCCAGAGTGGCTGTTGCTTCCCTGCTGTGTGAGATGGTTGGTGACAGCACTGCAAGGCCACCTCAGCTGGAGCTCCTTGCTTTGCACAGCTTCTGTAAGTCACTCTCTTCTCCTGCATGTCCTCTCCTCTTCTAAACCTGCTCTGTAACAGCAGGGAAAGCTCTGCATGTCCTAACAGTGCTTGAAAGCTTGGTAGAGGTGAGGTGCATGGAGCATTCACACCTTCTGCAGGAGATGAGGGAGAGCTGAGCTCCTCATTGCCATCACTCCCCTTCGACTACAGAGGGAGGTGAAGCTGTTGACTGAGGCATCAGTGACTCCTGTGGTTGAATCCTCTTTTACAAGGAGTGATTTTTGAAGCATAAATTCTCACTAAGCTCCTTCCCACAAGTATGTGTTTAAGCCATTCTCTGTAAATGGAAATCAATTCTCCACACTGGATGTTCAGGCATCCCTGCCAGAATGTGGATCTCCAAAGTCCTAGCCTGGATCAGGAGAGAAACCAGGAAGATGTGGCATGAGTCTTCAGGGCAGATGAGGAGGCTTCTGAGAGCATCATCCTTAAAGATGAAGGGCAGGAACTGTGGGGGACACCCTAGTTTGGCTCACACAATGAATGCCCTTTCTCTGCTGGGTTTGGAGTTGCTTTGAAGTCTGATGGCAGTAGGAGACACATGGGATGGTTTTTAAGCTCTCTATAAGATGAATGTTGGTCCTGGATTGATGCATGAGCCTTGGCAGAGGAGTTGAAGGGTATGGTGAGCAGCAGAGCAGAGCCCAGGTAAAGCTTTTGGCAGAGGAATGCTATTGAGTGAAGTTCTTCTCACTAGATTTCTCCTCTCCCATTGAATCTGCAACTGTTTGTGCTGCAGATCTGCAGCCGTGGCCTGGGGCAGCATGAACAGAGACTGGCTGCTGCTGACATACACTAGGGCAGGGCTGGTTGTAGCTGGGTGGGTGCCAAGGCTGCTGGAAGCTTTAGGATGGCCTGCAAGAGAGCTGGAGTGCCCACAGGCCTGCACCAGCAGTTCCCTCCTGTTCTTCTGGGTCCCTCCTGCAAAAGGCAGGGTGGTTCAGGCAAGCCTCTCTGAGCCCTGCAGCTGGTTACAGTGCTCTCTGCTCTCAGACAGGTGCTGGGCTTCTTCCTCTTTACTGGTCTGTGTTTGTCCAACCTCACTGTGCAGATAAAGGACTAAGATGTCCTTGTTATCTGCTGTGCTCCATGCAGCCAATGGTTGTGCACAGCCCTGGAGTTTGAGGGCTGGAGCTCTGCAGTGGTTTTGCTTTCTGCACATGACTGCCCATTATTTGTTTGCCTTAATGTGGAGAGCTTTTTGATCCAAATACTCTGTGTGAGTGCTGCTCCAGTGAGCCATGCCCCAGAGATCTCACAGCTTGAGCAGAGAGAGGCAGAAAGGGTAGGGAGAAAAAGAATTTTCTTCCTCCTCCACCTCCTTTTCTAGCCTGAGCATAGAGGCTCAGGCCAGGCAGATGAAGCAACTCAGTTGAGGTCATGCATGCACAGTGTGTTGCAGAGCTGAGAAAACAGCTCTTTCCTGAGTTCCCAGCACTGTGCCATCTCATCTGGGGTCACTTTTAAGTATCCCAGATATTAAGAAGCAGCTATGCAGCCAGGGCTCTGAACTGTTCATCTGCCCTTTGGGCTCTTCTGCAGGAAGGGTCTGGGTTCTCAGTCAGCTGCTTTATGAATGCTTCTGTTTGCACTGGAGTGGGCTATCTGACTTTGTGATAGGTCCAAAGTGGGCTCTGGCCCATTCATTCCTGTCCTGCAAGTGTGCATCTGCTGTTTCCATCATGGGGTGAGCTGCAGTTGGTGTCCAGATTCCCTTAGCACCCAGTGAGCAGGTGACAAGCCAGGGCTCAACACAAAGTGTCCCCAGGCAGAGCCTGGGCTGGCTTTGGGCAGCAGCAGTATGTTAAGCCCCACAGCTTCAACCCAACAGAGGCAGCACCTGGCCAGATTCCCCCAGTGAGTCAGGGTTGCTCTGAACCCTGTGCCAGTCAGGAACAGCCAGGCTGGCTCCTGGAGGCCATCTCACCTGGGCCAGGCTCACTAGAGGCACTCCCCACCTCTGAGAGCCTGACCCAACACCCACAAAGCACCGAGAGGTTTTGCTCCCTTGCACAATAATTGGGGTCCCCTCTGCCCCCCACTTGGCTCTCTGGGCTCCACCCTCCCAGCTGATTCCTCACATCTTCTCCTTCTCTCCCTCAGGTCTTTCTGCACAAATACAAGAGCAAAGAGGAGGAAGATGCAGCTCGACTGGAGAAGAAATCAGCCTTCTCTAAAGGCCACCTTTCCAGCCAGAAGCTGCCTTACCACAATGGCCATGCTGGGGGCCTCTTTTCTTCTTCCTCTTCCTCCTCCTCCTCCTCTCCCCCAGGCAGCAGCTCAGCTCTCTGTGTCAGCTCCTCCTGCGACGTCTCCCTCATGATGATGGTGGGAGAAGCAGACTCGGTGGCTCCTGGCCGAGGGATCTGCCTGGACCTGGCCATTTTGGACAGTGCTTTCCTTCTCTCTCAGGTTGTCCCCTCCCTCTTCATGGGCTCCATTGTCCAGTTTACACAGTCAGTGACTGCCTACATGGTGTCAGCTGCTGGCTTTGGCCTGGTAGCCATTTACTTTGCAACCAAAGTTGTTTTTGAGAAGAGTGACATGGCAAAGTGTTCAGTGTGAGGCAGGAGCCTGCATGTGGCAGGGTGTGAGGGGAGTGTGTGTGTGTGTGTGTGGTCACTCGTGGGAAGCCTCCTGTGGCATCTGCTCTCCCCATGCTGTTGCTGTAGCCCCAAGGGGTACTTCTGGGGCTGAGGGGGGTGGGCAGGAGAGGTGCAGCAGGGTTAATCTCAGGTGTAAATATGAGGCATTGGGGCATTGTGCTTCGAGCTGTGAGTGCTTTCCAAAGGTGCCTTTGTCAAAGGAAAGCACTGCAGAGCCAGCACCAAAGGGAGTTACAGAGGGGAGAGGAAGGAAATGGAGTTTTCCTTTGATAACAGGTCATGGTTCTGAGCAGGAGAGGCAGTGCTGTGGGGAGAGGGGGGAAGAAATCATTGCTTCTCCTGTTTGCTGGTTAGAGCTGGATCCTCTTCCCCTGCTTGTTGTAGTTTTACTCAACTTCTTGAGCAATCCTTCTGCAAATAGGACACTGGGAGGAGATTGCCTTGGAGAGAAAAAAAAAAAATCAGATGGGTGGCTAAGGTTTGGCCATGGAGCAAAGGGGTGCATGTGTGTGCACACATCATTCCATCCTTCCCCACCTCTCTCCTGACTGGGAGAAACCCTCTAGGAGAGAAGTTACTATGCCTTGTTTTGGAAAAACAAGTAACCTTTCATTAGGACCAGTTCCAAAAGGTGACTTATCTTTTACCTATGTACCAGGTTGCATCAGATGGAAAGGACTTGGGGTTTTTTGTTGTTTTGTTGGGTTGGGTTTTTTTTCCCAGTGATTGGTTTTAGCTTTCCTCACACAGTTCTCAGTAACTCTGACCTCTCATTCCTCAGCACTCTGCTCTGCTGCCTGCCCTTTCCCCTAACAGACCTACACTGTTGGGCCTCTTCCACACCTGGCCCCTAAAAGATGCTGCTGTATCACAAGGAAAATCTATTCTCAGAGGGTTTTCAGTCCTGTGGCAATGAAGCAGAACAGAAGAGCTGGGAACAAGTGTAGCAGGCCTGGGGAAACTGGTGTTGTTGCTTGTCCACTGCTGACTAGTGAACTCAGCAGCAGTCACTGCTGTAGGAGGTACTGGAGCTGGTCACTGGCTGTGTCTGTTTGCCCTCAAAGACACGTCCCCAAAACAACCTCTTAGACCAGACTCCTCTTTCCAGGCAGAAAGGCTTTTGCTGTGCTTGCAGGCTGGCAGGAGAGCACCTTGCAGAGCATCTGCATCCCAGAGGCTGGCAGGGTGGCTGAGTTAGTGCACTGCCAGCACACCCAGAGAGCTGCTGGAAACAGCACTGTAGATAGGAGGCAGGTAGGATGAAATGTGCCTACAGCCACTCTGGCAGCTGCTCTCAGAACAGAGTAAGCCTAGTTCTTGGTGTGCTGGACAAAAGAAGGAGCAGGACAGGAACTCTTGATGCTGTTGTGCCTGTGGTTTGCTGATCCAGGTTATGTATTTACTATCTCAGACTTGTTTAGGCTTCTTTAAATTGATTTTATTTTCCTTCCAGACAGGAGTCCAGATTCTTCCTAAGGCACAGCATAAGCAGTTACCTGTCAGGGTAAGGCACAGTGCCTCCTGCTCCCATAGCCCTGGGACCAAATGCTCCTGTGCTCTTCCAGTTGCTTAGCTCCCAGATGGGAGTCATCTGCCACTGGCAGAAGAGTGGCTGCAGCTTGGTGTCCTTCTGGCCAGTCCCATTCCCAGCACCAGTAGACCAACTGGAATAATTCTGTTGGTGGCAGGTTTCTGCCACTCAAAGACTAACCCACACACCAAGTAGGGCTTTGTGGCCCACAATCAGCATTTAGGCTTTGAAATGATCCAGACTGTGCCTGCAGTCTGCAGAGGGAAGCATGAATCGATCCTTTGGAGGCCAGGCTGTGAGTCTGCAGAAGTTCCACAGTCCTTAATTTTGGCTGCTCTAAACAAAGTGTCTGTGACTTAATTTTCTGTGGAGGTGTGTGGGCAGTGAGATGCACTTGGGAGGTTCTGCTGAAGGGCAAAATGTTGCTATTTTTGCGAGGTTTTGTCAGACTGTTCCTTGGCATGGAAGCAGAGTTCCCTCCCCTGCTGTCTGCAGACTGGTCCTCAGAAGGCTTCTTGTCAGCTTTTTAAACGTTTCTTTCCCGTAAAGGGTCACTGTTTTTGTTTTATTTCTTCCCAAATTATATGCCTACCAGTCTCCCTTTCCCACAACAAGGTTTGTGTGCTGAAAGGCAGCTGTTTTGGGGATGGCTTTGGCAGCTGCTTAACCACCTCCGGAAACAGTGTTTCGTCTGTTTCCTACCCGAGGCTCTGTCCCCTTCAGGCTTCTGGAGGAAGTCTTGGAGGGAAAATGTTATCACCAAAGGTGGGAAGCAGGAGGAAGAGGGAGTTCAGGGGAGATCTGAGGTCTGTAGCAATGTGAGGGACTGATATGGGATGCTGGCTGGCTCTGCCCTGGCCATGGGCCCTGGCAGTGCATGGGAGCGTGTCCCTGTCCTTAAAGCACTTCCTAACCCTCCATGCTTGTAGCCTCCTGCCACCAGGAGCCCAGCCACGTTCCAAGCCCTGACAGTGTCATCTGAGTTCAGATCCTGAGCTGGGCTGTCAGCAGCTGCTGCCCCCAAACCCATAAGGGATTGCTGCCACTGCGATGGCTCTGTCCATGTGCTCTGTCGCTACCAAAAGCCTTTCTTCTAGCTCAGGCCATAACTGGGGCTGACAGGAGAGGTGTTTGCAGGGCAGCTCTTGAGAAACTCCTTTCTTGGTAAGATTGTCCTTTCTGGCTAAGCCAGTGTGCTTCTGCAAAGAGCAGATTCTCTGTGTGGGGCTCATGTAGAGACCAGCATAGGACACAGTGTGTTCTAGCAAAGGTAAGCACATCCCTGTAACCCTGTTACAGATAGAACCTGTGTGAACAGAGAGGTCTCTCTAGGACTTGGTCGCCCTGTACAACTTAGAGGTGTTGTTACAAGCTCTTCAGAGGTGGTTACCATGAGCTTTTCAGTTTCAGGTAGTAGATGCACTTGTGCTTTCTTCTCATGGGTGACTCGTTTTGTGCCTCTCCTTCCCTTTGGGGTTTGATCCTTGGGGTTGGGAGTAGGGGGGAAGAAGGGAAGAGTGTCTTTTTTAACTTGAGACTAGTGTGAATCTCTAGGTCAGGGAAAGGATGTCTGGATGCTGTTTGTTCCTTTGAGATCCTGTAACTGTCTTGCAAGATGTTGGTGGTTTATTTATTCAGTAGAGTAACTATTTTGTATACGATGTCGGAGGAAGGCTACGAGAAATGTTTTAGGAGGAGGAAATAAAAAAGATGTTCAAATGGGACAAGTGTGTGTCGCTGAGCTAAGACCGCCAGGTGGCGCCATAACGGCGGCGGGGCCGGGGCCGGAGCCGGAGCCGGCGGGGCCAGGGGCGGGGTTGGATCCGGCGGGGCCAGGGGCGGGGCGGGAGCACCGGGACCGGGGCGCGGCGGGGTCCCGGCGCTAAAACTCAGCGGTAAAGCGGTGGAGATCGTGAGTTGTTACCGAGCCTTGCCCTGCAGCACTACACCTCCCCAACTCCAAACCGGAGGCGCTCACGGTGCCCGAGTATCGTCTGGGGAAGGGGCTGACTCTTCTCCCCACCTCGTTCTCCGCTGCCCGTTGGACCGGGAGGTGCGGAGCTATTAGCGGCCAAGTGCTTTAACGTGTTCCTTGTGCGAACATGCCGCTGACTCCACTAGGTGCTGTGCAAACCCAGGGGGTGAGCTGCTCCCTCTGTTTACACTTTGTGCCGTGGTGTAAACCAAAGCCGTTTGTGTTCGAAGCCTGCAGTGTCCCAGCAGGTAGTACCTGAGGATTCTGAAGAGCTCAGGCTGTCCTAGTCCCTGCAAGGAATTATCAGCCCTTAACTCTGCACCCACCCCAGAGTGGGACACAAGGTGATAGAGCAGTGACCTTGGTCTGCACACCAACCCTTGGTACTAGCTCTACCCATCAAGAGTTCTCACTGCTAGAAGCAGACAAGCATGCTGTTAGCTGCAGAAAGTGAGTTACGAGAACAGACTCTGAGCTGAAAAGTCAAATCCCTGAACAGAACTAGTTCTGATCTAGCTCAAACCAGGACACTATTCCTCCTGACATGAAAACCTGTTTCCAGATGGATGCCAGCAGCAACCAGCACTGCTGCTACCTGCTAGGACTCAGCTGTTTTATCCTGAAACGCTGGAGAAACTGGAACGTTTCCAGCATAAATTACCAGGGAGCCAAGGACAAACTGCAGCAGGGTCCCGGGCAGCTCCTCAAGAACCAGCTCCAGCGGTCAGACCCGAGACAACCCGAACTCCTGCAGCCCGTGTGTCCTTGGCCTTGGCCGTGCCCGTGCCCGTGCCGTGCCGTGCCCGGTGGTGGCTGCCAGAGGGGCCGGGGCTGAGCCCGGGGCGGAGCGGACAGGGAGCCACCCCTGTGCTGCGGAAGCCGCGGGGCCAGCATGGACCGGAGCCCGGTAAGGGGGTACGGGGAGGGTGTACCCGCTCTGCAGCACTCCCGGGGGGGTTACCCCCCTGGAGAGGAGCAGTTCGCCCCCAGGGACAGGGTCAGCCTGGGGCAGGGGGTGGGTTTTTTTGCCTCCCACACGAGGATGAAGGGAGCCACCAGGCCAGGCTGGGTCTCTCCTGGGGATTCCAGCCCTTTTCTGGCTCTGCTCCCCACAGAGGGCTTGGTAGGCAGTAGTTGTACCAGGCTTTGCTCAGCCTCCCTTGTCCTTGCCTGGGTTGGAGCATGGGACATCCCTTTATGGTTGAGGGGTCTGCTACACGTGGGGCTGGCTGTAAGGGTCTGACTTATCTGAGCATGTTGTAGCTGTCCTCAAAGGCTTCCTCAGTGCAGGTTGTGCCCAGACACCTGGGGTGTAATTCATGGCTCTGAAGAGGTTACATGTGTTTGTTCGTGTTCAGGCACCAGAGGAGAGCTGTAACCCTGGGCTGAGTTCCCAGCTCCTGCCTGTTGGCTGACCTTGGGCAAATTACTTCTTCTCTCTGTGCTCATGCTGCACATCTGCTGATTTCATGCAGTAATTGAGTACTCTTAGGGGTTTGGAAAACTGAAGGAATAGCAAAGTGAAGCTTGAAAACAACGGTGACCTTGTCTTGCAATACGCTTCCCTGAAGGCCACAGTCAGGTCTCTGTTATCTTGCAGTAGCTGGTCTGGGATGACAGCACTGTTGACATGCATTGTGCAGAAATGCCTTGGATTGGCAAGGCCCTGGCATCCTAACAGGGTTCCACAAGGTCTGTCAGTAATGGAGCATGCCACCAAGTTATACACTGCCCCTCAGCATCACTCTGCAAGGTGTAGGATTGTTGGCATCCTGCACTGGAGAATGGTTAGCATGTGTTTTCTGAGCAAGAGACTCTTTAAAAACAAAGGCCACTGACTAGTTCTGATCTTCTCTTTCTGAGGCACAGTCCATTTTATTCAAAGGTTGAGGTTTTCTTGTTCATTTGGAAATAACCTTGGTGGTGTTCCCTTGCAGCTGAAGGAAGACTTCCCCAGCCTCAGGAGTCCCAGCTGAGCTCTTCCAGAGGCTTCTGATCCAGCTGAGCCAAGAGCTTTATGTGGGTGGAAGACGTGAGCCAACAAATGGTCTCTGTGAGTTGCCAGGAGCTGCTACCCTCCTTGACCAGCTCTTCCCAGCTAGAGAGCTTTGCCAGTGCTCTGCAACACAGCATGCCACCATCCCTTCAGTCAGAGCAGGGCATTGAGAAGGTGTCCAGTCACCCAGAAGGCTCTGGTCATCTCCTTGCAGGCAACGCCAGCCACTCTGCAGTCACTCCACTCCCCTTGTCTGATGTAAAGGGGGAAGACACAAAATCCCAAGTCACTGGCTGTGAGGCTCACCTCAGGCTGCCTGACTTCTGCAGCAGCCTCTCCCAGGACTTCATTCCCACCCTGGAGGAGATTGAGGAGTTCCTAAGGGAGAAGGCTGAGTTCCACAAAGATGAAGCAAGTGAGCTTCACCCAGCTGGAGGGAAGGTCGAGGTCAAATCTGAGATCAGCTTAGGTAGCTCTGGAGGACAACCTGTCTCCAGAGTGGTTCAAGAAGAAGACGTCTCAAATACTGGAGGGACAGCTGATGGTAGTGGCCAGGCAGTAGCTGCTGGGAGCATCCCTGTTGTCCTTCAGATCCAGCCTCTCCAGATGGACAGTGGCAGCCCACTAGCACAGAATGCTCCAGGTGCTGTGAGGGTGTCCCAGCTGTTTATCAGCGTGCAGGGCCAAAACCTGTCCCTCCTCCCTCAGCTCCAGCCCCCTGTGACCATCATGGACCAAAAGTATGTCAAAATTGCCCCCCTGCCAGTCAGCAGGAGGCCAGAGGCAGCAGGGGATGTGCAAGAGGGGGAGGCAACCCCCAAGTGCCAGCCAGCCCCCCCCTCCCTCGCCCGCATCCATGAGTGCTCCCACCCCGGCTGCGGCAAGGTGTACGCCAAGAGCTCCCACCTGAAGGCTCACGTCCGTCGGCACACCGGGGAGAAACCCTACACCTGTGCTTGGCCCAACTGTGGCTGGCGGTAAGTGGGAGCTGCAGGGCTCTGCCTGGGTGGCTGTCCCCACCAACAGCCTGCCATGGCTTGCCAGAGTGCAGGAGAGCTCTTGGCTAGGGAAAAGCCAGCATCAAATCCTCAGCTTTCTTTCCCAAGGAAGGAGACCTGGAGCAGTCAAGTTTCTAGAGCACTTTGGGTAGTTTTCACTCAGATCAAAAGTGCTGAAAGCCTCCAGCTAGTGAAGTGTGGCTGACACCCTCCCAAAGCCCCCAAATCCCCCTTGGACTGGGTGTCTCAACACCCATTTGCAAGCTTTCTCTGTCTAGTTCAGGACAGTTCTGCAGCTGGGCTGCAAAAATGACTTTTCCCATTACTATTTGTCCCAGGAAACAGAAGTCTCCCTGCTCCTTCAGGAGCCAGTGCAGAGTTCTGTCTTTGTTTAGCAACCCTTTGCTTTCTCCTGCTGTTTGCCTGCCCTGGCTGCTTGTATCCCTCAGACCTCTGAGGGCCTGTAGTGTCTCTCCAGGTTGCCTTTACTCCAGGTTGCTCTGCAGGTGGTGGTGGTTGTCGTTTGCTTTCATCTGCCTTCCCTAAATTAACTCTGCTTTTTAATCTGGCTGCACTTCTCTGATTGTTTCCCTGCTGTGGTCTTCTCTTCCTGGTACTGTGTAGCTGTCCTGGGGGGGAGGATGCTCAGTGGAAGAGGAGCCCTTTGGCAAGAAGGGTTGGTAGTCCTCAGGTCTTGTGTAGCACTTTCCATCAGCAGATCTTAAAGCATTCCAGAGAGAAAAGTGGTGCTGGCAGCCCTGAGCTGTCCTGCTTTCTTGTGCAATGCTTTGGCATGCCCTTGCTGCCTTGTTTCCCTGGATGGGGGTGTTGTGGCTTCTGTCTTGGGGTGGTGAAACTCTGGAAGGTGTGAGGCTAGATCTGAGTTTTGGGATTCCCTCTTGCTGAGCTCCTGTCCCTTTCCCATCTGCAATTGTCCTTCCACTTCACCTGTCACCACAGGACATGTTTGTAGGCATCAGCTCCTTTTGCAGTACCAACCAGTAAAGCTGAACCCTCCTGCACCTGACACTCAGAGCCTGGAGATGGACAAGGGGACAATGGCAACCACACAAACATCTCTTTTCCCTCTGGAAAGGAGGAAAGGGATGGTGCTGGCCCCTACAATAGCATCCCTCGGGCTGCCCACTGAGTCACTGTGCTCTGCTTCACCTGCTGCTCTGCCCTGCCCATCTGTGGGAGCAGTTATCCCATTGAAGGATGTACTCAGCTGGGGCTGGGGCTCTCCAGGCCCTGCTCCCTGTTCTAGATGTGGCCCTTACTGTAAACAGAGATCTCCTCTCCCCTGGCCCTGCTTTCTGTGAGGAGCTGAGACTTTGGAGCTTGCTTCTCACAGTAAAGCTGGAAAAGCCCTCAGTGGTTTGCACAGAAGACCTGAAGATGGTCTTGGGATGCATTTTGTTTTCCCAAAGCCTTTTGTGAGCACCCACAGTGTTTACCATACCAGGTGTGAGCTTGAAATCCTATCCCTGGGAGTCTGGGGTTACATCTGAAGCTCTTTGCTTTGTGCTTCTCTGCGTGGGCATGTTTCAGCCAGATGGAAAAGCCCTTCCATCCTAATACTCCTGCCATCTGTGTTGGCTGCTTAGAGACAGGAGTAAATCCTGTCCAGCCCTCTCCAGCACTCCCCTGACACTCAGACATGCAAAGCATGCTGAAGTCACACCAGCTCCCAGGCCTTCTTGAGACCTTTGAGGTGGCACTCCGAAACCAGCTGCAGGTGCCCCAAGGTCTAGGTATGTGTGTGGCAGACAGAGGAAAGGATGCAGGAGAATTAAGCAGGGACATGCATGTGGTTAAAGGGATTTTCCAGACTGTTCAGCTGATCTGCTCCAGATGAAGGAATTAAACAGACAAGCCCTCTGGACACTGGATATTCCTGTGTACTGCATCCTCAGAACAGCAGTGGACTTGCTTAGGCATGGAAACCTCTGCTCCTCTGCTCCAAGCTGGGTGCATTTGTATTTTCTCCCTTGTGCTCAGTGTTCAAACCAGCTCACAGGCAGCTCCTCTTTCCCCAGCTCCCAGTCCAACCCAAGCTGCCATTCTGAGCAGGGTTGCAGGGAGGATCCATGCTCCCTGAGATAAACCAAGGCTTCTCTCAACAGCAATGCTCTTCTTGGCTGGTCGTGGCAGTCACAGTAAAGCCTTTCCACCCGGGCTCCTGACAGTGTCCTTTAGCCACTGCCAGCCTGGACTGATGCCCCCAAAAGCAATTTCTCTCAGCATTTGGCCTTGGGCCTTTCAGCTCCCTAAAGGTTTAGAATCATAGAATTGCCAGAGTTGGAAGGGACCTTAAAGATCATCTAGTTCCAACCCCCTGCCTGCCAGGGACACCTCCCACTAGATCAGGTTGCCCACAGCCCCATCCAGCCTGGCCTTAAAAGCTTCCAGGGATGGAGCTTCCACAGCCTCTCTGGGCAACCTGTTCCAGTGTCTCACTTATTTCAGCAAGTCAAAAATGAATGAAGTAATTAAGGACAAGAAGATTTCAGTGAGTTAATTCTTTTCCTCTTTCCTCTCTCTGAATCTCCCCTTGGAGAGGTTTCTTTCTTTCCACTCCTCCAGCAGGAGCCTGGAGTACCTGTGCCTCACTGCTGGATTGAATGGAGTAGAGCAGAAATCACCTGTCTAGGGTCACCCTAAGAGGCTGTGGTGGTCAGATCTCAGCCTCTCATGTACCAGGGTCCTCCTCTTCCCTGTGCTGGCCAGCAGTGAAGGCTGGATCCCCCCCACTTCCCTTCCCCTGCAGGTTCTCGCGCTCGGATGAGCTCTCCCGTCACAAGCGCTCTCACTCCGGAGTCAAACCCTACCAGTGCCCTGCCTGCCAGAAGAGGTTTGCTCGCAGTGACCACTTGGGCAAGCACATGAAGATCCACCGTGGCCACCACAGCCAATGGACACTGCAGGGTGGCAGCAGAAGTTAACTCCAGCTGCTGATCCTTGTGAGGCTGAGTCCTGGAGCTCCTGGAGCCAGGCAAGCAAGGCAAAACTCACTGCACTGATGAAGAGGGGGACAGGACTCTTATCAAGTGATAGGAGATCTGGTGTTGGACTTCTCTTCAAGGGTGGCCTGTGTCATGGCTTGTTTCTGGTACTGCTGTCCCTCTCTTAAATACAGGTGATGGAAACCTAAGTTAATTCAGGGTGATCATGTGTGTGTGCAGGGAGGTGGGGCTGGGGTAGAGGACAGCTTTCCAAGCTCCTGTTGTGCTCCAGGCTGGGGGTGTTTGCTTTTCCTCCTTTGTGCTCAGCATTTCTTAGTATCATAGGTTGGAAAAGCCCTCTGAGGTCATGGAGTCCACCATCCATCCAACACTGCCATGCTCACCACTCAACCACACCTCCAAGCACCACATCTACACCTTCTTTGAACTCTTCCAAGAATGGTGATTCTACCACTGCCCTAGGGAGCCTCTGTCAATGCCTGATAACCCTCTGAGTGAAGAAATTCTTCCTGATACCCAAACCAGCTCACAGGCAACTCCTCTCTCCTCAGCTCCCAGTCCAGCCCAGTCCAAGCTCACCTTGTAGGTGTCACCTGCCTGCTGCATTGTGACAGGATAGAACTGGCATGCAGCTCTCCATCCCTGCCATGGGCATCCCCTGGGCTGCTGCAGCTGCATGCCAAGGCTCTGGATCAGCAGCATTTTGGAGACAGCCAGAGAGGTTTTGTTCTGGCTTGGACTCACTCAGAAATCCACATAGATGAGCCTATTTGGCAGGGTGGCACCAGGGATGGGGATGAGGACTGGGGGGTGTTGGTGTGTTGTGCAGCAGTTGTGGGGGCTGAAGGCAGATGTTGGGAACAGCTTCTCCCCTGTGGTGGAGGTGGTGGCTGTGTTGTCCCTGTCCCTGCTTTTCCCTGCTGGTTTTTTTTCACCTGCGTGGCCCTGGGCACTCTGGTGTCCTTGGGGAATGTGGTGTCGTGGCTACAGCTGGAGGGGGGCAGGAGATGCCTCTGGTCAGCTGGCTGGGTGGTGTGTGTCAAAAGGGAATCAGGAGAAGGTAAACAGCACCAGCAAGGTCCTGGTTTATCTGCTGGCATGAAAGAACATTGGCATGAAGAGACAGCAGTGTGTCTAGCCAGGGAAGAGCTGCACTCTCCCTGCTCAGGACGAGCAGTGCAGCTCACGGGCTGCTGACGTCCTGTTTTGTGTTTGACTTCTGGTTAATTAAAGGCCAACTCCTTGCTCCTGGGCCAACTTCCCCAGCTTCTGCAAACATCTGGGAGGGAATTAAGTGCTTGTACAAACAAAGAGTAAGCGTCAGGAGTCGGAGCTAGGCAGTGTGCCCTTTCTGGGTGGCTTTGCCAGCAGGGCTCGAGCTGATATTTAGTGCCTGCAGGCTCTTTTGTGCTGTTCTGCTCTTACCCCAGTGCTTTTGCAGACCAGGACTTCATGAGCTTGTCTCAAGCTGCCCTTGAGCTGGCTTTAGTGAGGAATGTTGGGTTCTACCCAAAATAAGGAGAAGGAAATGAGCTGAACTCTTTTCCCTGCCCTGTGGAGGGCATGTTTGGACAGCAGAGATGTTGCTCTCCTGTCCCTCCAGCCCTTTCTGGGTGATGACTCTGGGGAAGGAAAAAAGCCAGATTGGTGGGGATGGATGTGGTGTCCTGCTCTAAGGGGTGGTATAAGCATCTCTGGATGAGACACCAAACTTCTGTGTGAGAAACACAAGCTTGGAAAGCAGTCCCTCCTGCTGACAGCATTGTGGGGGCTGGAGGTGTTTGCTGTTGGTGGCTGCTCCTTCCTCAGTGCAGTGACCAGAGCATTTCCAGCTTTGCTGAGAAGCTCCTGCAGCGTGACTTCAGGGGAAGCAGGAGCAAGGGAGCTGAAAATCTTTACTCTAGAATATTTGGGGATGCTTATGCTGTCCCTGAAGGAGATGCTGCTGCTGCAGAGATTGGAGATGGATGGGGTAGGCCACTTCCCACCACAGAGGTTCTCTGGTCTGCTGGGGGTCCCCACGATGAACTTCCTTCTCCTGCTGTTGTTCCAGTACTGCAGGACCATGGTCCAGCCCAGGACCTGGTGCTGCCGGGGGTTACTTTACAAGCACCAAAGAGGAGAGGCCACTTCTCCCATGCCTTTGACCCCTATGAAGAGCAACAGTTTCTCTAAAGTGGAAACTAGCGTGCAGAAATGATGTTTCTGGAGAGGAGAAGCATTACTAAAGCTGGCTGGGGGTTTGAATTCTCCACTGTAAAACCAAGTAGGCCAGCAGCTGCAGGGAGGCTCACTGGCCAGCTTCCAGCTGCAGCATCAGGAGAAGGGGACTTGGGGCTCACCCAGCTGCAAGGCTGCAGCCTGAGCAGCAGCTAATGGATCTGCTGTTAGGTTTCCAAAGAGCTGGCGTGCCTGGGTTGTGTGTTTCTTGGAGAACACCTGCACTGCTTGCTTTCCTAATCCCCAGGCAGGAGAGCAGGCTTTGCAGCAGAAAGAGCTGGAGCCACGCTGCTTGACTTCAGATCCAAGCTTTCCCCAAAGGTCTGGGAGGGCTGGTTTCTGGATCCCAGCTTCAACTCCTTCATCCTTAGCTCGTAAGTGGGGAGGTGTGGATAAGCTGAATGGAATGTAGCTACCTGCAGCAGAGTTTCTTTCCTGTGTGCAAGTGGACGTGTGTGCAGCCTTCAGTGTTGGCTCTCTGGGGAGAGGTCTCCCCTCTGGGGAAGGAAAGAAGCTTCTGCAGCAGTGAGCTGGAGATCTGGCCTGCCTTGGGGAGTGAGTGCTCTCCCAGCACACTGGGAGTGCTCCCACCTCTGCCCTGCTCTGCCCTGGCCCAGGGTGACCAGGTGCCAGCAAGGAACAGAAGCCTGAGTTCATGTGATGCCCAACCTTGAAGGATGAGCCAGAGGAGACAGGTATGCCACAGCCTATTTTGGGTTGCCCTTTGTTTCAGTGGGGATTTTTTGCCTGACTGGGAATTTACTTCATACTCTCTTTGCTGGAGGGCTCTCTTTGGAGGCCACATGCCAACATGACTCATGCCCGCCTCCTTCTTTTATCTGTCCCCCTTTGCTCTTCTCCCTCTCTCCAGACTCTTTCACAGCACTCCCTCTTCATTTTGGACCTGCCCCATCCTGCCTCCCTCTGCTCTCAGCCCAAGGCTACTGGGGAGATTGCATGTTTTCAAACTGTGGAGCAAGAAGAGCTGTGCCTCACTGTTAGTCCAAGGTCCTTCTCTGTTTCTCCAGCAGCTTGTCTGCTGAGCAGCTCCCACAGAGTCCATCCTGGACCCAGGGTGGATCTGCCATGGAAGCTGGGAGCACTGGCAGTGCTGACTTGCAGCTCACCTGGTTTCTTTTGCCATTCCTCTAAAACAAACCCCAAAGGGAGGGGAGAGATCTTTATAAAACAAAATCCCCTAGATAGGTATCTCTTGGGCAATGTGTGTTAGAGTCTCACCTGCTTCCCTCTGGGGACTAGTTGAATGGCTTCAAAGGTTTACTGGAGGCTCAGGAATTACCTGGCCTTTGCTCCAGTCAGGATGTTGCTCCACAGCAGAAACATTGGTTGTGGAAGTACAGATCTGTAGCATCAGGAGGGATGAGGAACCTTCTGTCTTCCCACAGCCAAAAATACACTGGAGCTGCCAGAGGTGACACAAACTGCCCTGGTGTCACTGAGGTTTGCTGGGTTAGGACCCTGTCTCCATCTCAGATGGTGCTGAGAAGGGATCAGGGCCATGTGCCTGCCATGGCTTCCCTGTTGGAGGAGAGGGAATGGGAGGAACTGGTTGCCTTGTGCTCCAAGTGGAAAGGCTGTCAGGTTGCTAAGCAGTGCTTTTGAAGAACTGAAATGCAAGCAGACAGGAGTTGGAGCAGGGCAAGACGTGGGAGAGCACAAAGAGAAATGCAGGCAGAGTTGCTAAATTTGCAGCTGTGGCTCTGGATTTAGCAGGAGGCAGGGCAGAGCTTTCCATCTCCAGCAGCCTGGGCCAGCACTGCCATCCCACACAGCCCACAGGGAGCTCGTGCTGGCTGCTCATCCTCTGAGATCAGATTAAGGCCACTGCAAACCCACTCTTTGCTTTAAGGCTTCTTTGGAGAGAGATCTCTAAGATGGATCAGGAGTTTTCACATTCTTTTTCTTTTCCCCTAATAAAACTAGAACCCTAAAATCAGGTTCCTAATGATTCTCCAGTTTTATGTGAGGCAAGTGCCATGCTTGCTGGAGTTGCTGTTTCTCCTGGCTTGGGGTAGGGAGCAGAAGAATAAGCAAGGGCTTTGGTGGGCATGGGACCATGCAGGCCAACATTTGGAGGAGCACAGGTGGTCACTTGTGTGTTCCCCTGCTAGCCACCAGCTGGGCCACATCTGGCCCTGGTTAGCAAAAGGTGGGAGCTGGAGATGGCAAATAGGTGGAGAAGGTTTGCAGCCCTATCAGCAAGGCATTAACCCTTGGGTGACTTAGCAGCAGTTCTTGACCCTGAAGCTGGAAAGCAGGAGGGACAGGAGCCCCTTGGTGCTTTGCTCGTGTCCTGGGGTGTGGTTCAGGATCTTCTGGAGCCATGGCTATGAACAAAAGACAACGTTTCCTTGCGAAGAAGTGAAGTTTATCATGGCCTTGTGCTGTAGCTGATGCAGCAGCTCACAGCTGATGCTCTGCTCACCTCTCCCTGCTGTGAGCAGGCTCAGGAGGAGCTCCCTGGAACTCCTGCCCTGGGAACAGAGGGGTTAAGGGCACAGCAAAGCTTAATGACCAACAGAGCTAAACCAAACCAGCTGTTTGGCTCCTGCCCCTCCATGCTGCAGGACTTAACTGCTTCATAAGCAGCTTTGGGAGGAGGCACAAGCCCACTCTGGGGCAGCTGGAGCAGGGAAGGACATCTCTGTGTAAGGGCAAAGCTTTTGTTCATCACTGCAGGGCTCAGTGATCCTAACCCTCAGCTGGAAGCTTGTTTTTAGGATGGACTTTAGACAGGGTGTTTGCAGGGATGCACCTCTCCTAGGAGCTGCTCTCCTCTACCTGTACAGGTAAAGCACTTGGCTTTCTGATGTTTTTTTGGGGGGGAAGGTGATAAATTCCCTGTGGGAGAGGATTGGGGGGGGGGGGGGGGTGTCTGGTCAGCTGTGCCATTGCTGCTTGTTTGATCCAGGAACTGGGCAATGGTACAGAAAGGGCTTATCCTTCCTAGCTTCCCTGGAAAATCCACCCAGATAAAGGCTTTTGTGGCTTAGAAAGTATGTGGTGGTGGTGGTGGGGAGTCACATATGCAATTTAACGTTCACAGATCTGTTTGGTTTTGGAAACTTGGGCTTTTTTTGCTGTGAATTACAGCAGTTTCTCCCCCACTGCAGTTTCACAGCTCCTTGGTGAGAGAGCTGAGCTCTCTGCAGTCTCCTCCTCACCTCTTCTATTTCAGTCCTTGGGCTGTTCCCACAAACAACAGGCTCTGAAGTGAAATTCTAGATGCCATTGAAAGAGTCATGATGGGTCCTGACTTTGCCCTGTTGTTCCAGGTTGTGAAGGTGCTGGTGGGTTGGGCCAGGAGCAGAAGCAGGGAGGTTTTTGAGGAGTTGTATTCAGGACATGGGAACTTCCCAAGGGGAGCTGTGTTTTTAGGAGGAGGAGGGCTGTGTAGATAACACAGTGGAATAACTGATTGATAACCAGAGATCCTCTGATGCACAGCTTCAGGGCTGAACTTTCCTAAGCACCTGAAACCAGCTCCAGGCCTGCCTGGGTCAGTGGAGAGTAGCCCTTCTGGAGAAATTCAACCAAAGGAACCACCTTAGCCTTTCTTCCACTGTGGCTGGTTCCTCACTGGGTAGAGAGGTTTTGATGGACCTGGGTAATGCTGCTTTTTTCCTCTTGGCTGTGCCTTGGGATGTTAACATCTGTAGTGTGATCTGAGCAGAGCATTTACCTCTGGAGCACTCAGTACAGCAGTGACCTCCCCTCCATGGCTGTCTGCTGGCAAGCCTCAGTCTTGTCCCAGTCAGATATCTCCTGGGGAGTGGAGCTGGAGGCTCAGGAACCAGATTAGCCACCTTGTGCCTGCTGGAGGATGCTTTCCCCCCTCCCTCTTCTCTTCTCTGCCCAGGGTGTCCAGGTTGCCTCGAGGCACGAGCTCTTGTGTTTGTGGACTCAGAAATAAGAAGGGTTTGAAACCCAGGCAGATCTGGGGCTTTGGGGGAGCATCAGCAAACAGCAGAGCAGAGGCAGAGCTGCTCTTTGCAGAGCTGAGTGCCAAAAGGCTTTGTTGGGTCTGAGAAATCCGAGATCCTTGGCAGCTTGGGCATGAGAGGGCACATGAGGATGGGAACTCAGTTACTTCTCCATCTTCTTCAAGGTGCTCCTTTTAGCTCCAGCAGAGGCAGATGGTATTTTTGGGCCCCTCTGTGCCTTGCAATGCTCTGTGAGCATCCTGCAGCATCTTTAGGACCTCTGTGAAGTGATGACCTCCCACGTGAGCCAGTGCCACCACATCCTGGGATGCTGTGGGGGCAGCATCTCTGGGAGGAGCGTTGTGTGGGTTGTGAGCTGGGTGGGAAGCTGCTCTGAACCGAGTGACAGCAGATTTCCTGCCAGAAACTTGTCAGGTTGATGACTAGCACCATCTAGGCCTCAGAGACAAACTAGCACTTGTGGCCATCTTTGGTAGAACTTCTGGAGGGTCAGGAGTGGTTGGCAGCCCCAGAACTGGGCTGTCCCACTGCCCAGCTGTGCTGATGCATGTCTGGGGCTGCTCCTAGCCCTGGTGACCCAGCTTTCTCCCGAGGTCCTTTGGAAAGTGAGCAGGGGGTTTGCCTTCTCCTCATTTCACCTCCAAGGATGTCTAAGCTGTGGTCTAAGGCACCTAAGGTAACTGAAGCCTCAGTGATCTCAGAAGTTGAACACTGAGCATCTCTCTCTCAAGAGCAGTGACTTCTGGCTCTTCACTGTGAAATTTTACAGCCAGCCAAGCAGCTTGATCTCAGAAGCTTAGCCCTTGTGAGCACATCCTCTCACTAAGGAGACTCTCAACCTCTCCTAGCTGTTCTGCTTATTTCATGACTTTTAGCTTGCCAGTGCTCTTGCAGAGCTCAGTCTGAGAGGAGCTGTGTTACAATAGCACTTGCACATCCTGGAGCAAGTCCTCCTTAGGGTCTCATTAGCTGCTGCATGGTTTGCTGACCTTCCTAGTGCTTGTGCTTCCTCACTGTCTCAAGCCAACCATCACCTGATGGCCAAGTCAGAACCTTGCAGTAAGATTTCCCTGCTTTTGGTGAAGTCAGTGCTTTTAGAAATCTTTCTGCTTTCCTGACTGCCTTGCCCTGTGTTTCCTGGAACTGGCAGCTCTCTGTCACTTCATGGCTTTGTCCTTGCCTCACAACTTGCAAGATCTATTTTGAGATGCCACTGATTAACCTCCACCAGAAATGCCAGCTGAAGTGTAGCTGTTTGACTTCCTTTTTCTGCTGCTTCTCTCTTTGAACTCCTTGGCTTGTGAGCTTTTCTCAAGCTCTGCCTTGCTGCCTTCTCAGTTTTCTTCCACCCCTTTGCCTTGTGTTTTCTCCCTTGTGATGCTGTCTGAGACGGGAACAAGCCCATGCTGGATTGCAAAAGGGGGGGAGTTCCACAAAGGAGGAAATTTATTACCACCCTGAAGAAAGACACTTTGATTGTTCCTCAGTGGAGTTACTGCAGCTAATACAGCTGCAGCTGAAGCCCTTTAGGTCCTTTGGATGTTAGGGTAGAGCTCAGTGCCATGGGGAAAAGGCTTCCTGAGCTCCACAGCTTTGTTCCTGGGTCAGTGCTTCCTGGCTTGGGCATTGCCTAGGGGAAAGTGATCCTGATAACACCAAGTACTCTGTGGAAATAGTGACTGATGCTTTCCATGGCAAAGAGAAAAAGAAATCAGCACATGCTTTCATTTCAAAGGGGCTTTAATTTGTCTTGAAAGCTGAAGAAACTGACTGTGGACTTCCCTGGAGGACTCTTCTGTCCTTTCTCCTTACCTTTTTCTCTTCTTCCCCTCCCTGCCGAGTCTCCCTCACACTTTCCCACTGGAGGTGAGAAAACCAGAACCCATTTCTTCATTTTATTTTGAGATGTGATGATTAACTTCTGTAAAGAAATAAATAATGGTCAGCTTGGCTGAAAACTTCCTCCCTCCCCACGACAGAAAGTATGCTCTGGAGGAAAACCCTGTGCTTCTTCCTTGCAGTCCAAAGACATCTCAGTTCTCCCTTCTGACCCCCTGTGACTGTGCAGCAAGTGCTGATGGAGTTAGTGAAAGCTGTTGTGAAGTGCAACATCAGGTTCCCTCTCTCGCTCCTGAGTTTACAAACCTTTTACATCCCTTGGTGTTGCTTGGCTCTCTGAAATGGGCCCAGCTGAAGATGACCTGATAAGGCTATGGAATTTGCCTTCGTAAAAGCAGCATTAATTGCAAGCAGAGCTGCTCAGGCTGGAGTGGGATCTGAGGGTTTGGGGGTGATGGTGCTTCCCAAACACAGCTGGATCTGGCTGCGTGGTGCCGTGACTCGTGGTCCTGAGGAGGCAGCTGGCTGAAGTGTACAGGAGACTTTGGACTGAGGCAGCTAACCTTTTACTGGGGCTGGGAAGTAGAAGGCTGCATGTTTTGGCATGTGTACTGTTTGACACTGAAGTGCTGCTTACATTTTTTGTTCTCCTCTGCCAATGGGTGGGAATCTGATGGCAGGACAGTGAGGGCTGTTTGCTTATGGCAGGGAAGAGGGAGAGTGCTGCCTTCTTGGTGCTTCACCTTTTGCTCCCAGTGCCTGGCTCAGTGGAACACAACTCTGCTCTCAAACTGGTATGAAAAGTAGGGTTTGAGTAGATGCCTCAGGACTGAGGCTGCTCAGCTGTAGGTCAAGGCTGAAGAGTGTGGTGGTTTGGGGTTTTTCTAGTAGACCTCAGGACTGAGCCTGCTCATCCATAGGCCAAGGCAATGCACCTTAGGGATACTTGACCCTGGAGGAGCAGTTTTCTAGGAACTTCAGTGTGGGCATAGGACACATGAACAAGTTTTGGCATGATTAATGCTCCTGCATCCAGCCTGGGATCGCCTCTTCCTTCTGCTCTGTCTGGGGAGCATGAAGGCATCCCCTGCCTTTGCCACCACCAGGATGTTGGGATCAGGTGAGCCATGGAGCAGAAAACATCCCCAGAGCCTTGGCTGAGCGCCGTGGCCTTCTGTGGGGAGCATCTCCAGGTGGGTTTACTGCAGCCAAGTGGCTTGGTGGCACCAGGTTCCCCAGGGAGAACACAAGCGCCTGGAGTGCCCTTCTCCTGGGAAGGGAGATTTGGATGTTCCTCTGTATAGGGAAAAGCAGGAGCTCTGCTGCCGACAGCAGTGGCAGCATTGGGGTCTCCTCGGTCCCAGGGCACCTTGTCCTCCTCTCGCCCTCTCTCTGCCGGACACCCTCCCTGGCTCTGCCCCATTTCTCTTTAAATAGCTCGCGAATGTTTTTAACCATGTTAGTGTCCTGCAGCTCACTCTAGCATGAACCCTCTCCCCTTCCCTGCCCTCCTGTGCTGGATGTTCCGTGTTACTCGTGTCACGCCTCGCAGGGAGCTGCCCCCGCCCGGTGCTGCCGAGCCGAGAGACCGGGGGGACGGGGCCGGGCGGGCCGCGGGCACATGGCCGCGGGCGGGCGCTAGGCCCTGCGGCACTACACTTCCCGTCGGCCTTTGCGAGCGGTGGGCGGGACAGCACCGCCCCATTGGTCGGTGTCGCCCCCTGTCCCCCCTGGGATTGGCCGCCCGGCGCCAACGCCTCGCCCCCTCGCTGAGCCCGTGGGCGGAAGCGTGTGTACGGTGGCCGCCGAGGCTCCAGGGCGCAGGGGCTGGCGCGACGCGTCCCGCCATGTAACGCGCCGCCGCCGCCACCGTTTCGTTCCCCCCCCCCGCGCCCCGCCGCCGCCTCCGCGCCGCTGTCCTCCGCTGCTCGCCTGGCTCCCCCCGCCCGCCATGGGGGCCCGGCACCCGCCCCCCCGGTCATGAAGGGCGGCGGGGGAGC